>APFE030808628.1:267054-293020 GCA_000404065.3 Pinus taeda
GACCATTCTTTTTAGGAAATGACTTCTTAGGATTCTTTAAATTTGGTTGCTGCTGGGCGGCTAACGCTTTCTTGGAAGAGTTTCCAAGATGAAGAAGACCAAGATGTAAGAGTTTTTCCTGTTCTCTTATTAAAGAATCACAAAAAGAGTCAAAGGAAGGGGCCTTGTAGTCTGTTCCTTGACAAATGAAAGCTTCCCTTGTAGAATGGAAGGTGGAAACAAATACAGAGTAGGCTGGACCCAACTTAGTAAGGATGGAATAAATAAGGTTACTATCTGTTTTCTTAACCTTAACACCTTCCAAGAGATATCTAAGGGTCTTGAATTTGCACAAGAAATCTTCGATGCAAGAAAAATTATTAGGATCCAATGTAAGCAACTCATTTTCAAGTTGATGGGCTCTAATTTCATTTTTAATCCCAAAAACTTTAGTGATTTGGTCCAATGCTTCATGAGGAGATTCAAGTTCTGCAATATGGAATCTAAGATCAGGAGAAATAGACATCCCTATCAAACCACGTGCTTGATCTTGTCTATTTTCCCATTTTGAAACCTTGTCTTCATCTTTTGGTTTCTTCTCTTGGCCCGTGGCTATTCTGTAGAGACCTTTACTTCTAAGTAAATCTTCCATGTAGGATACCCATTGGAAGTAGTTAGTGCTGTTAAGAATGAATTGGCATGGACTTTCCATTTAAAAAAAAAAACTGAAGCTGAAGATGCTGAAAGTAAGTGTTCCAATGCATAGATCTCGAAAAATGAGGCTGTTTTAAAAAAAACGGCTCTGAAAAAGGCTTCCGGATGAAGAAGTTATGGCTTTTTGAAACAAAATTGTTGAAGTTGCCGACAAAGTGCATGAATGTGCGGGAATGAAAACAAAACGCCCCCACAAAATGGAGATTTGAACCCAAGACCTCTACTCTCTTAAAATAGCTTTGAACCAATTGAGCTATACAAAAAATGAGAGAGAGAGAGAGAGAGAGAGAGAGAGAGAGGGGGGGGGGGTTTGGGTGGCGTGCTTGCCTTGAGAAACCTCTTTTTCCCTACAAAACACAAAACACAAAACCCAACACGGACATGCAAAGAAAAACGAACCTTATGGCTCGAAGTTAGCTTTACCCAAAAACTAAATATTTAAAAAAAAATTAGCTTTAGCCGAAAAACTAAATATTTTTCTCAATGTTTCTGATTTTCCGAGATCACACTAAGGTGCAGGGAGAAGAGCATACGCATGAGAAAAAATCCTTCCTTTCTATTTCTGATTTGCCCAGATCGCACAGAGTCGCAGGGCAAAGAGCATACATAGAAATGAAAGGTATAGATCCGGTTAAAAAAAAGCTAAAAAAACCAAAACCGAAATAAGCAGAGAGAAAATAACAATAAACTGCAAATAAAGATTGTATACCTCCAGATCTTAAAAATGACGCAGATAGGGCTACCGGAAACCTTTTCGCGTGAAACGAAATGGGTTCCTCACTAGAACAGATGCTACAAACACAACAGAGCAGTCCTCTCAGCCCGAAAGCAGTCAGAAAAAGTAGATCTAGGAAACGACAGCCGCATGCAGTTCTACCGGCTTCAGATTTGGATCACCAACGGACGCGACCCTCAAATAGCTCTGATACCATGTAGGAATTTATAGGGTAAGTTCCTCAGAAAGAACACCAAAAAGACACCGCTCACAACCAGATCTCAAATCAATACACCAGTATTTTTGACGTGGTTAAAACCCTCAAAGAGGGAAACAGTCCACGGCCTGAACCAACGTGGCCATTTCAGGCAATTTATTAGTCAAAGAATGAAAATTTACATAAGCTTTCTCTCATAGACGGATTACCCGAACAATGACCCTCCATGCGCTTTAAATAGAACTCATGGACCAATCGGGTGTCAAGCCACGGATCAAGTGTCGGTAATACCGAGGAGACAGTGAACCGTCGGATCACTACATATCGTGACCGTCGGATTGTACAACGGTAAAGAAACACACTTTACCTAACTCTATACCTAACTCTATACTAGACCAAGTTGAACTTAACTATTTCCTATGTGTCAGAATATCCTAACACCAGAGAGGTCCATCTCCACACATATCCTTGCAAAGGATGTGTATTTTCCTTTTCTGGTGGTCTCAGAGGCTTTGACAAAACGCCCTAGCTTATTTCCTATGGCAGATAAGGATTCCAGTTGACAATAATCCAAAGGTAAAGAGTAGAGTCTTACCCAGACTGGGACCGAGGTGAAAGTTTTGCGTTTTGGGACAAAGTTCATCATCCATGGTCGCATATATAGGCCTGCAGCTGCGTAAAAGTAGGGTCCTCCTTCAAAAACTCTGTCCTTGTCCTCGATGTTTGCAAAAACTACAGTAAAGAATCCTTTTGATCCTAGGTGAAGTTCTATGCTACCTTTTGGTTTTCAGTTATATTTTATCCATGTTTGTAAAGCTTTTTCAGTGGGCCATAAGCCCATGAATTTACAAATTATTGCATACGTCTGCATGTGGTCCCTATGTGCCTGCAGCGCAGGGTCATTCAACACTACTTGGGGCGCGATTGAGGTTTTGGGCTTGCATGATCCCTTTGGTGCTTTGCCTTTTATATTCTGTTCTTTGTCTTCTTCCTCGTTGTCTTTAGTGTAGTTGCTTTCCCTGGTTTTGGCGCCATTTTGCCCCTCTTCTTTATCTCTCTGCCTTACATCTTCAGAAGGATCTCTGTCCTCCTCAACTGGTTTCTTGCCTCTGCCAACCACTATCTGCTTAAAGGAGGGAGTGGAGCTCCCTCCCTTGCATCCCTCCATGTAGAACCAACTCTGAATCTCGCAACCTAAACTCACCGGCTCGCCCGCTCCTCCTCTCCCCTTTCAGATCCTATGACTTCAGATATCAACTTCTTCTATTCTTGCAAATGGATTTGCCTAATCTTTTCAATAATTTTATTCTCCCCTTAATGCATCTCCTATGTGGTCCTCCCTCACTCCTTGTTGGCCATATACAACATACAAGGGTAAAGGTGGAAAATATCCAAAGCAAGTTTCAAAAAGGGACTTACTAGGGAAGTGTGGACTACTCTATTATACGAGTGTTGTATATAGATCATATTTTCATTCTAGGTTTTTAGATGCTTTTGGTTGTAACCCCTAAAAAACTGCACCAAAGTTTTGTTGACTACTTCCCTTTGCCCATCTATTTGTCGATGAAATGTTGTTGATGTTTTCAACTTTGTGTCCATCTTCTCTCACAACATTGTCCAAAACTGTAATATCCCTAAGGAAAATTAACAGTAAATATGCAAAGCAAACATAGATAAAAACACCATAAACAGTGAACACACAACCAAACCATAAAATTGCATCAAAAACTGCGTTGCTAAGCTCTTTTTATTAATAAAGATGGGTGTACAATAAGGTGCTTGAAGGAATGCACTTGGCTAGCAAAGCCCCAAATGACAAATAAGACACCCCCCACCAAAACGCTGCCATGCTGCTCAAGCTCTATGCTGAAGATGCCCAGAAATACGCTGCTCACTGAATGGATATGCTGCTAGGGCCCTCTCCGGTGCTCAAAGAATTTTGGGAAATTAATCCCGGCCTCTCCACTAAATACCCAAAATAACCCACGATGGAATTAGCCAATGCTTGACTTCGAAAATTCAGCCCTATTTCCCCTAACTCTTCTAGTTGTTGACTAAATTGGGACATTTGTTTGACCCCTCAAATCTGCCCAGAAAATTTTGCCAAATTATTTTTGAGGTTCTTGTTAAAAACCCAGAAAAAACCAGAAAGGGTTTGTCCTAGTTTTGATGCTCCAAAATTGACCCCAAATGCTTGGCCCTCCTCCAGGAGCAAAAGATGTAGCCTGTAGCAGATGCTACATTTGCTGTGTTAGAATATTAGATCTACTAAACTAGCTATCTATCTAAGAAATCAACAATATATCAACATATAAATAAGAACAGAAAGAGAACAAGGAAAAAGAATACAACAGATATACGTGGTTCACCTAATTGGGCTACATCGACGGGAAGGTTGTCTTCTATTATCTCTAGAAATCTCCTACAATATTACAAAGAGAGCAACTACAAATAACCCGATACAAATGGCATTATGCTGTGAGCATAGGATAAGATGTGATGATATCACAAAATGGTATCTATCTTAAGAGGCTCCCTTGACCGTATTATATACTCAGAGATGTGAAGGAATTACTCTCACATATCAAATGTGGGATAATATAATACTCCAAAATAACGCCTCTTTATATAATAAATGGATACAAGAGTATATTATGCCATAATAAATATGATATATAATGTATTACTTTTTTACATAAGATTGTGGACAACTTTCGACATAATACAAAGACATTATTACTTTCCATGGAATATAATATATTCCAACACTCCCCCTTAATAATGACTGGGAGAAGGGCCCATCCTAACACTAAGGAATGAAGGAGTCATTACTGCTCCCCCTTGATGACAACTTCCCTTATCCCAAGCAAAGAACGAAGATGCACATACTTCGCTTCTGTTAAGGATTTGGTGAAGATATCGACTGCGTTGCTGCTCGATAGGACAATACTCCAGAGAAACAATACCATCAGTGGCAAGACCTCGAATATAATGAGCATCAAGGTCGAGATGCTTTGTCTTGGAGTGATATACTGGATTATAAGCAAGGTGAATTGCACCCTGATTGTCACATTTCAACATAGTGGACGATTTCGGAGCCAGATCAAGCTTGGTAAGAACATGCCGTAACCAAACGGCTTCTTTAGCTGCTTCTTTGGCTGCTCTATACTTTGCTTCACATGAAGATAAAAAAAGAGTCTTCATCTTCTTGCTGGACCAAGAGATCGAACCTAAACCAAGTTGAAATATATAACCAGCAGTTGATTGTCGATTAGAACTGTCACCTAACCAATCAAAATGTGTATAATCAGAGAGAAAAACTGTAGCACTGCTCGAATAAAATACATCATAATGCAATGTCCCCTATAAATATCACAAAATTCTCTTGGCTGCCTGCCAATGACTTTCACGAGGTTGCTCCATGAATCGAGAAACCATACTGACTGCAAAAGAGAAATCTAGTCTGCTGTTAGTTAAATATATCAAACTGCCAACGAGCTGACGATAAAGAGTATAGCATCAACCAGTGGAGTGGTACACTCAATAGTTAACTTTACACTGGATTGAAATGGCGTAGGAGCTGGTTTACAATCACTGATATGGAAACGAGCCAATAAATCTGTCGCATACTTAGGTCGAGAGAGAAAAATACCATCGGCCATATGCCAAATCTGAAGACCCAAGAAATAGTGCAAAGTAACGAGATCTGTCATCTCAAACTGCTTCTGAAGAGCAATTTTCATATTTTGAATTAATACAAGCTGGCTACCAGTGATAATTAGATCATCCACATATAAAACAATAATGAGGATATTATCACCAAAGTTCTTAACATACAAATTTGAATAAGATATATAACGCTTAAAACAATTATTCAAGAAATATGCATCAATTTTATCATACCAAGCCCTAGATGCTTGTTTGAGACCATATAAAGATTTATGTAATTTGCATACTTAACTTGAGGATTCAGCAGAAATAAAACCAGGAGGTTGTTGCATATAAATTTCTTCAGTAAGATCACCATTTAAAAAGACACTTTTAACATCCATTTGATGAATTTCCCACTTATAAGATGCAACAAGTGATAAAATGGTTCTTATTGTGTTCATTTTAGCAACAGGAGCAAAAGTTTCATTATAGTCAATACTTTCAAGTTAATTAAAACCTTTTGCAACAAATCTAGCTTTATGCTTTTTGATCTGTCCTTCTGTAGTGAACTTAGTTTTATAAACCCATTTATAACCAACTAAATTCTTTCCTAAAGGAAGAGGAACAAGCGACCAAGTCTTGTTTCTCAAAAGAGATTCATATTCAGCAGACATAGCTTGTTCCCAATGAGGCTTACCCTTAGCTTGAGCACAAGTAGTAGGATCATCTGTGGCCAAAACTTTGGTCATAAGAGCAAAATTAGATCTAGTTCAACGAGTGTTGTGAGGATTTCCAATCTCACTACCTACAGATTCAAGAGTTTTCTGAGCCCAAACAGGAAGAGTAGAAGGAACAAGAGTCACTTTAGGAGCTTCATGAGTTTCAGGTGGAATACTTGAGGGAGAGGAAGGATCATGATCAATAAGAGGCACAGAACTGGAAGAAGGAGTATAGGAATAGGAGTAACAGGTGGTATTGGTAAATTCAGGGTAACATGAGATTCTACAAATTCAGGTGGGGAAGAGACTTCATGAAATTGAACATCCCTTCTGATTATGAAATTTTGATTAGAAGGATCAAACAACCTGTAAGCCTTGGAATTCTCATCATAACCAATGAAGATACACTTGCGAGATTTGGGTTCTAACTTTTTCCGTTTTTCATCAGGAATATGAGCCCAACATTCACAACCAAACACCTTAAAATTACTAATATCTGGTTTACGTCCATTCCATTTTTCCTCAGTGGTAAAATGCTTAACAACTTTAGTAGGAACTCTATTTAAAATAAAATTAGCACAACAAATGGCTTCAACCAAAAATTTCTTATGCAGACCTTTAGAATAAAGCATACATCTAGCCATTTCAACTAAAGTCTGTTTTTCCTTTCAAGTTTCAGCAACACCATTTTGTTGAGGTGTGTAAGGAACAATATTTTGATGTTGAATACCATGTTTAGATAAATATGCATCAGATCAATGTTGCAGTAATCGTTATCGGGATATTATCGGCGAGGGGAAACGATTGGAAAAAATCGTAACATACAAAAATATTCATTTTTTTTCAATTTTTTTAATATCTAAAGCATCTACAACATAAAATAAATAAATTGACACACAAATATGATAAAAGAACTAATATATAAGACGTTTAATATCATTTCTAGTGCTACATCACACATAACAGTGAATCATGCCCTGAATAGTAAGTCTTGACTCATGACTCCCAACTCAGCCTCAAAATATCAACAAAAAATATAATAATGTATCTCATGAGTCATATCATGAGTCATAATGTCATATACAATGAAATGAACCAAATAACTAAAGTCTAATACTATTGATTTCCTCTGCCCCTCTTGCGAGAAAATGCAATAGCTTTCCCTTTCCCTCTAGATGTAGATGCTGGTGGAGTTGGTAGTGGACTCTGCTGTGCTCTAGAAGCTAAAGAACTAGAAGTTATAGGAGGTAGACCATGTCCTCTACTGGTGGCAGGGGTAGCCCAGGTAGGTGGGGTCACCTCCTTCTCCTGTTGCTCCACCTCCTCTTCCTCCTCCCCTCCTCCCCCTCCACTACCTCCTGCTCTAACCAATCATCAACGGACTCCATGAGAGGCCTCTCGGCCTCAACCCTCCATGTAGCAGTGGTGTCAATCCCATCCAATGAGATGGCCTCCATATCAGGTATCCTCTCAAGTTGCTTCACCCACAATCGAAGATTGTAGTAGACGTAGACCATGTCATTAAATCGCTGGGACTCCAACCTGTACAAAGATCATGAAATAATAATTATAAAAAAAATATTGTTTAATGAATTCAAAAAATTATTTGGAAATTTGCAATATTTTAAGTGTTAGCCTGTTGCGTTTCTTGTTGTGTATTTTTTCAAATACACTCCAGTTACGCTCGTATCCTGAGGAGCTACATGTTTGGCTGAGGATTCGAATGTCAAGCTTTTGCAGAAAAGGTACCTTGGCACCATACATTCTCCACCATGCATCTACAACAAAATTACAAATAAATTTTTAAATAAACATAAGAAAAAAATGAAATTTGAAAGCTGAAGCAAAGTATGAAGTTATGAATTTGAATAGACAATGAAATTTGAAACAAACTAAAAAATACTTGGCATTTTAGTCGTCCTATCAGTCACAACCATGTCAAAGCCAAATGTGTCACCTGCCATCCTGTATGTCTCAATTTCTTTGGAGATTTCTGTACGTTCTGCTGGAGATTGCACCATCCTCTGAACACAAGTTAAGAATTCATCCATGATCTCAGCATCAAATACGAATCCACATGGGTAAGAAAATGCGGGGTTCAAGTAGATCCCTGCAGCATGAATGGGACGATGGAGTGTGTTGTTCCATCATTCATCAATCACTTCACATAGGAGGAGTTGTCTCTGAAACCCCTCATCTCCCTTATCATTATAGTAGGCCCGAATGGATTCTTTCGCCCTGTCCATAGCCTCATACAAATAGCTCATTGTGGGCTTCTTACCATCAACTAATCGAAGAACTTTTACGAAAGGTTCAGTAACGGTGCACACCTCCTGCACTCCCGCCTAGAAGTTTTCCTGGTATGAAACTAGTTTGCATATGGCCTCTCCCTCTGGTTTGTGGCTCATTGTCAAAGCATGCCACTCCTCTGAAAGAAACATTCTCTTCACATCCCACATAGAATTCAATAGGGATTGAAGAAATATGAAACTGGTGGCAAACCGTGTAATGGCAGGGTGCACCAACTCTTTGTTGTTGGTGAATTTTCTCATCAAGCTAAGCACAGATGTATGATTATATATAAATTTTGTAATTCTTTTTGATGACTTAACAATATCTTTGACAAAGGAAATTTTCTCTATGTCCTCCAACATCAAATCAATACAATGTGCAGCACAAGGTGTCCAAAATAAAGTAGGATGCCCTCCATAAGTATCCTGCCAACAACAACATAATTTGCAGCATTGTCCATTATGACTTGGACAACATGTTTTGCACCCACCTCCAAAATAAACACATCTAGCAAATCACATAAAGTTTTTGCATCTTTGATATGTGAAGATGCATCAACAGATTTCATAAACATAGTCCCCTTGGGACAATTAACCAAGAAGTTTATAAGGGTTCGCCCCTTTTGGTCAGTGCAACCATTTGACATCACAATGCATCTTGTTTGTGCCCATGGTGCCCTAAACTCCTCTAATCTTTTGGTGTAGTCAACATTTTCATTTTGAAGACGCCGGCCTCTAAAGTCATCATAAGAAGGGATTTTGTACCCTGGGTCAACAGTTGCAATAGCATCAACAACAGGCTGGAAAAATGGATTATTCCTTGCAACGTTGAAATGAATATCACTCCAAAGGAGAAATTTGGCCAACAACTTGTCAGCTTGTTCTTTCTCAGTTTTTTTAAGCATTGAAGTGATAGATGGCTGTGAAATAGGTGTGGTTCTAGGAACAAAAATTGACGAGGCAGCTACTGGGTTGGTTGTAGATATTGATGCTAAAGTAGAACCAGTGCCACTTCCTTGTTCACTTGAGCCTAACACAGAGTTTGTTAGTTGCTTTTTCATTTCTGCTTTGGCCTCTCTATTGTGCTCTAAATTTTCCAATGATCTCATGGCTTTTCAGATGATTTCAAGATTTGTATTTTTGCAAGGCCCTACATCAAATCCAGGGATTTGTGCAAGGTGATACTTCAATCTGTAAACCCCCCTGACATATGCCGCCCACACAACTTGCAAGACAAGTTTATTCTATCAAACCCTCCATCAAGTTCACCAAATTCCCATAGAGGGTCCAATTTCCTTGGCATGTTTGTAACTTGGTTGAACTCTGGATTCTTGAGTTTTAAATTTGTAAGATGAAGTTTGAAGTTTGACTTTGAACTTTG
This sequence comes from Pinus taeda, assembly GCA_000404065.3. NCBI lineage: Eukaryota > Viridiplantae > Streptophyta > Pinopsida > Pinales > Pinaceae > Pinus > Pinus taeda. Next base: position 276,722 of record APFE030808628.1, read on the forward strand.
AACTTTGAAGTTGAATGGTGAACCTATGGCAAAATAAAGATTACAATTTACAAGTTACAAACTTACAATTTACAAAAACTAAAAAAGATTTACATACATGAGTAACATGACAAAACACATGGAATTTTGACAATTTAAGTTTTTAACAAACAAAATCAAAAATAAAAAATCCCATCAAATCAATTCAAAAATATTTGATAACCCATTGAATTCTTTTGATAAACAATGGGTTATCCAGATTCCAAACCCAACCAAAAACATAAAAAAAAAACAAAACAAAGGTACAAAACACAAAATTTTGGTGCCCATACCGGTTCGATGGAGAAAATTTAGCTCTCAATCCGTTTTTCTTCTCCAATCAGCTGATTCAGCTCCCAAACGACCAAGCTTTCTTTGCTAGGTCACTCCAAAACCTTGTCGTTGCAGCTGTCTGTGCAAATGATTTTCCAAAAAATCATGTTTTTTGTTTTATAAACACGTTGTCCGCATGGCCGACGATTTTTTCAGATCGAATTGCGACTTTTTGGAAAAAAATCGCGATTATTTCAAATAATCGCCGAAAAAAACTTGTATTTATCGCGCGATTTTATTGTTGCATTTCAGAAATCGCAATTTTCCGATAAAATCACGATTTTCCGATAAAATCGCGAATTTATCCCGATTTTCGCAACACTGCATCAAATTCTTGCTTAACAAATTCCCTCCCCCCATTATTAGATCACAAGGCTTTAATACTCTTATCAAATGCATTTTCAACCATGGTTTTAAATTCTTGAAATTTTACAAATGTTTCACTTTTATTTTTCAAAAAATAAAACCATTATTTTCTACTAAAGTCATCAATAAAGGTAAGAATATAAACTACATGAGATGTTGAAGGAACTTCAAGAGGACCACATATATCACTATGAATTAATAGCAAAGGTGCTTTAGCACGCCAGGCTTTATCTTTATCAAAGATTTCTCCATGATGTTTACCAAGAACACATCCTTCACAAACACCAGTAGTAGAAGAAATATTAGGCAAACCATGAACCATTTTAGTTAGCATTTGCATTTTACCGTAATTCAAGTGACCCAATCTTTCATGCCATAATTGACTTAGTTCATCAACATGAGCAACATAGGAATAAAAGGGTTGTCTCTTATTTGAATTAAAACCAACAAATTATGATCAACAGGACCAGAAGAGACTACTTTGTAATTTCGGTTGATATCTTTAAGAACATATCTATCAGGCCAAGCTTCAAATTTAAAACCTTTCTGACATGCACGATAAATAGAAAGTAAGTTGATAGGCATGTTTTGAACATGAAAAGCATCTTCCAATTGACCATTAGCAACATTAATATTACCAGAACCAATTACGGAATGTTGTTTACCATCACCAATAGAAACCTTTTGAGATGAGTGCTTATAAGTGTCATAAGATGTAAATAAAGAAGCATTACTAGTCATATGTTTAGAAGCACCAGAATCCATTATCCATTCCACATTAGAAGAAGAATGTCTAGACGAAACAATAGATGCACATAAAGCTACTTGAGATTCATTAGAATTTTTCTTGTTAGCTTTAGCCATTAAATGTTTCTCTTTAAAGCAATTCTTTTCAGGATGCTTAGTTTTACCACAATGCTTACAAGGATCATACACTTTCTTCCTCTTACTAGTTTCATGATGTGCATGAGAAGCATGACCATTATTATTAGTATGATTAGGAGTGTGTGAATAAGAACCTTTAGCATTATTAAATTTTTTCTTAGGATTCTTATTATGTGCCATAAATGCTTTATTAGGTGAGACTTGTCCTGAAGCAATCAACCTTTCTTGCTCATTTATCAACCCTTTACAGAAATCATCAAAACTAGGTTTCGTGGTGCTTTGAGACAATTCAAGAGCCCTATTCCAAGTTTGGATGAACATGTCAAAACAAGATGACAATTTTTGTTCTACAAGAATGATAAGAGCAGTGTCTGTGTTCTTGTAATCTTTACCACAATTATTTAACTTTTCATTTAAGGTTTTCAATTCAGCAAGATATAATTCTACTCTATCAAAATTAGTAGGATCTAGCTCACAAATCTTCTTTTCAAGGTAATAAGCATAAACATCATCAAATTTATCAAATAAAGAAGCAAGAATTATCCATACCTCAATCGGCCTGTCTTCTGCCTCAATACTCACCTGAAGACTATCTGAAACCGTTTGACCAATGAGCCCTTTTGCTTGATCACACTTTTCTTCCCATTTAATCAAGGCTTGAGCATCTTTAGGTTTCTTGTGTTCACCATTAACCAACCTCCATAGATTCTTACTACTGAGAACATCAATCATTTTCCTTTTCCATGCAAAATATAGTTAGAACTAACAAGTTCAAGAACAAATGCTACTTCTAAAGTCATAATGATAGAAATTTTGACAAGAAATATAAACCCAAATGCAAGAAATGAGAAGAGAAAGTGGATAGAAAACTGTAAATTTCTGCAGTTCGTTTTGCCGTCACCAGAAAACTTGAAAAAATTGTCAATCTTAAATCAACGATAATTTTTCTTCTGATACTCCATTTGAGTTGATTTTTTTTTTTTTGAAATTGGGTAGCTTGGTGAGAGGAACCCAAATATATACGCTGTTCTCGGAAATTCTACACTGAAGGTAACAAATACGACAAAAAACCTCCGGTGTCAAAACAAAAAACACTCAATAATGCTAATTATAACCAGTTTTCGGAAATGGCGCAACCACTCTGCATCCACTCATGCGGCCGAAATTCTGATCTGAACCCCTGGTTCGCCAATCTTCCGTCCTGCAAAAAAAGGACAAAAAAACCGGATGAAAATGACAGATCTTACAACCGGAAGATAGATCTCCTTGAGGAGAATTCAAAAACCATATAGATCTTGCAGAAAAATAATCAAGAGCCCCTTGAAAAAAATTTATGCAAAAAACTACATAACAAAGTCAGGGTTATGAGAAAAAAAACTCAAATATGTAGAATCATCCCTAGATCTGAAGAGAAGCCTAATGGCAACTAGATAGAAAGAAAATCTACAAAAAATAATGAGTGCCTAGGTAAACAAAAAATGAAGATACACGTTGATGGTTAAATTTAAAGAAGATGCTAGATCATAGTAGCCATGGCTCTAATACCATGTTAGAATATTAGATCTACTAAACTAGCTATCTATCTAAGAAACCAACAAAATATCAACATATAAATAAGAACAGAAAGAGAACAGGGAAAAAGAATACAACAGATATACGTGGTTCACCCAATTGGGCTAGGTCCACTGAAAGGTTGTCTTCTATTATCTCCATAAATCACCTACAATCTTACAAAGAGAGCAACTACAAATAACTCGATACAAATGGAAGTATGCTGTGAGCACAGGATAAGATGTGATGGTATCACAAAACGGTATCTATCTCAAGAGACTCCCTTAACCCTATTATATACTTAGAGACGTGGAAGAATTACTCACATATTAAATGTGGGATAATATAATACTCCAAAATAACACCTCTTTATATAATAAATGGATACAATAGTATATTATGCCATAATAAATATGGGATATAATGTATTACTCTTTTACATAAGATTGTGGACAACTTCCAACATAATACAAAGACATTATTACCTTCCAAGGAATATAATGTATTCCAACATGCTGCTCCGCCAAAATGCTAGAAAAGCCCCTACAACACTTCCCCGGACTCCACCTCGAGTTTCAGCGCCTAACTCCCTTCACTCCTCAACCTCCCAACGTGCCTCCTCCAAGAACTGCACAGTTTTTGTGCTGCTACAACTTTCCTTGCTACTGTAACTCGGCCTCCTTGCTGCTGTAACTCGGTCTTCATGCTGCTACTTTCCCAACTGCTGTAACTCGGTCTCCTTGTTGCTACTTTCCCTATTGTTGTAATTCGACTTATTGCCGCTATAACTCGACTCACTGCCGTTGGTACGACTTGGGACGAAGTAGAACTCCCTCCTTGGGCTGGCACTTGAAGTCCACCGAAGCAAGGGTTGGGATCTCCGCTCAGAGACACTCGTGTGCTAAACAACATTGCAAACTTGGCTTCAACTCAAGCATGGTATGTCAAAGACACAATTTCTGAATAGATGAATGAATACCCAAAATGAGTGCCTCTTGCTTTATTTATAATTCATGGTTCCTTCTCTCCTTGTGGTCCCCACTCTCTCTCTCTTCCTAATTCGCGCACCCTTCTCTTTCCTCTCTCTCTTTCTAATTCGCACACCCTTCTCTTTCCTCTCTCTTTCAAGAGTTCGAGTTCCCTCCTTGGGTCGAATTTCTCTTTCTTGTGGTCCCCACTTTCCACTAGAGCCGCAACATTCTCATTTCCTCCTAAGTCCTGGTGCACTGAGAAATATGGTGTCCTTATCTAAAATAATGCTTTTTGGTATCCCAAAGTACACTCAGCCTAATTCAAAGAAGAAGTTCTTGCCTTGTGGTGGTCTTTTTTAACGCATGAGAATGCACATATTTTTGAACTTGTCACAAATAGGTAGTCATGTACCTTCTTGGTTGTTGGTAAACCTCGCACAAAATCCATGGGAATTCTTTCTCAAGGATGAGTGGGTATAGGTAAGGGATGGTATAGAGCTTGCTTCGTGTTACTGGGCTTGTTGTTATGACGATGTATACATCCTTTATTGCATTGTGCTACATCTTCTTGTATTCTATACTAGTGCCCATGGCTCTGTAACAACTTTCTTCCCAATGCCAAAATACCCTGCAAGATTGAAGGTGAGAGTTGCTTTGATAAGCTGTAGTCGGTCACCTTCAGGAACACAAAGCTTTTCTAACTTGTAGAGTGACCCATTTTGTAGGTGATAGTCAATTTTGTTATCACCATCTTCTACATGAGTCTGGCCCTGACATTGTTAAAACACTTACTTGAAGCATAGTTTTAAAAACCAAAACTGGTGATCGACCCAATCCACCTATCAAACTGGTTTTTGAACTAGAACTGGAAAAACAAGACTGGTCAGATCTCAATGAATTGATCTTTAAAAAAATACATCAAATAATTAATTTAATATATATATATATATATATATATTATATATTATAATATATATATATTTTTTTTTCAAGATTTAAAACCATGATTCCAAACCATTAGAGACAAAATATGCAAAGTTTGCTCATCTGCATACCATGTAAAGGTGAATATAATATATATCAAAATGGCACCAAGTGCAATACATTTCAACAACAAAATACATAATCAATGAGGCTCTAAATGACCTCTAGAGTCCAAAAACAATGCTACAAGCTATGGGGCCACTGGCCTACTACAAGTCTACATATCAGTGATCAACATGATCACTCTTCATCATGATCAAACTCATCACCAGTACTAGAGATGGGATCATCGACAAGAGCTACATAAACATCATCTCGCTTACAGTCTGAGGGCTCCTCAAACTCCTCTGCAACCTCAGCGGTAGTAGTAGCAACAAAATTAGACCTAACAGAAGCATAAGTTCGTCGACCTGCATGACTTGTTAGCTTTCTAATACCCAACTGTTAATTTAATAAAAATTCTACAATGAAGAAACTGCAAACTGAACTCCAAACACTTTTACTAAATATTCTAACAAATAATTGCAGTGAAAAATAAATTCACGAAGACACAAGCACACAATAAACAATACACTAGAAATTACCTAGGAAACTCCAACTAGGGAAAACCTACCAACTTTTTTATTCTATTATTATTCTTAGCAAAATGATTAGAAATTGATTACAAATATTGGGAAAAATTCCCTTCAATTTGCTGACCCACAACACAATGATCTGTGCTCCTCTAACTAACTTGGCCTTCTTGCGTTGCAACTGTTATATGCTGAATCGACCCCTTCGTGCAACTCGGCCCTAAAAGAGAAAAACGTTGGTTGAAGAAAATTTGAGGCAGTTTGACCTCTCTTCTCTGCCCTAATGCACTAATCTGGAAAATCTCCTTTGCTGAGTTGAACACACAAATATTTAGGGCATAATCTGATTAACCTAGTATGCACCCTTCCCCTTTTATAAAATCAAACCGACCCATGAACTCAAGTCGAATTGGCCCATCAAATCCACGAATCGCTGAGATTAAATCTCATTGGATGGCTAAAATTGATTTACTTTCTGATTATAAGAAAATTAGAATTATCCTAAATCAAAATTAAGAGAAAGTAAAATTGTGCCTTAACTTCTCGTGTGGTTCTTGTTGCCCACAAAAGTGGGTACCCCTAGGAGAGCATTTCTTCTATTCATATTCTTCCAGCCGACAACCAACAACCCCTGAGAGCCACCTTGTAGCTGATGTGATGTGCCACTTTATCTCCACACCCTGTATTAGTAGTATGTTGCCTTTCTCATCTGTCTAGAACATATTTTAGTAGGTGGGAAATCCTACCCCAAAGGTATGTTTTTCATTGTGCAATCAAGTGCTTATGCTTGTTTTTCATTTGGGCATTTTCGGAATGGATTATTGGGTGACTTGGAAGAAGGAAGGACTTTGATTGTGGTTTTGTTCCCTCACCTTGAATGGTGGGTTAATCCTTGATCCTAGTCTTGTGGGATTTCCCCTATTGGCTTGTGGCTTTAGGAAGGACACTACTTTGGAAACCCCGATTTTGGGAACGTGGTCCCGTTTCCTCGTTCAACATTTTTCACTCCCCTTCGTACATTACAAGCCCTATTTCACCATTTTCCTTCTTTGGGTCCACATGATCACTGGGTCCACAGGGTACAAGCACATCTCCTCCCCTAGTCCACATATCTGGGTCGGGCTTGGAAATGTTGCTCCGAAGGTTGATGCAGCCAAAATAAAGGTAAAAGCATATCGTGGCCATGAGCAAGAAACAAAAGAAAAAGAAAGATCATAAAATGCAAAAGATGGATGGGACTATTGCAAAATACAATGTGGCAACTATTAATTCAGATTTTCCTTATTTCTTAATACTTGCTTGTGAATCTTATTTATCTTCTTGTGTTTCTTTATTAGATCTTTTTCATTAAATAAATATCAAGATCAAAACAATAAAGACAATGGACACAAATATTAGGGCTCCAAGCCAGGGCAAAACCCCTCCAAGGGAAAACCCAGAAAAAACCCTTCTCTTCTTATAGAATTTGCTTCAAATGAGACAACAAAGACCCAAACCCTAGGCTAATTCTTCCTCCAATCACCAAGTCATCCCTCCAAAGAGACCTTCCAATTAGGTCAAAGTAAAACAAAATCAATCAGAGACAAACCCTTCCAGAACTGCACCAATCTCAGAATTTTGGCCCCCTTGCAACAAAATTTTGGACCTGTAGTCACTGCAAAAATTTTGGGCCCTGCAACAATTCTAGAAACTTGCATGTGTGAGAGAAAATGCCCAAAAACTTGTCCTCTTTCCTTCTCTAGTGTTTTCTTCTTTATTCCTTGTGTTTTACTCTTCTTTCTTCTTCTTTTATATTGCAAATTGAACTTGTTGATGATGTGTGCCAAATGAGGTTAAAGATGTCTCTATATATAGCCTTTCCAAGAGGTCGAATAGCCCCTCTCTAGGCCGACTTGTCTCTGCCAGGGCCGACTTGTGCTAGGAGGTTTCCAGGACATTCTACACTAAAAAATAAATTCTTTTACAATGTACATCTTGCCCAGAAGGTTCTTGTAAACATGATTTTGACTCTCTTGACTCATGACAATAAATCCTATGACCTAACAAACTCGAGAAGCATGAAGAACATGCTTTTACTATAAGATCTTCAATAAAGAGCATGAAACCCATGCTTTAAAATAATAACTTTTTCTTTTCTTCTTTTGTTTGTTAGATAAGATGCATATTTGAAATGAGTACAATAACAATTATGGAGACCAAAATTAATTACATTTGCAACACTCCCTCTTAATTAGGGAGGTATTCATAATTGTACAACCAGTACAACTACAACATCATTCTCAAACTGAAGAGTTCTCATAAGAAGAGTCGGATTGATGAACCAACTATATGCATCAACATTATGACCAACATTGTCTCTGAGGCTTAACTAGACAAGCTCATCTTCATTCAAAAGCATTATGTTGGGAGGCTTTATGTGTGATACCACACTACCTCTACAAGGCACACAACCCATCCAGATGTTCACAAGGTATGTCCTTTTAGGACTATTCTTATCTTGGATTCCCAATCTTCAAAAGAATATCCATCCTCTTCGACCACTCTTATCTTGGATTCCTGTCCCATCCTTAAAGAGTGTCGATACATTTCCTTTCTTGGATACTTTATCTTCAAGGAAACCACAAATGATTATCCAATCCTCCACTATTCTCTCTCCAAAGCATTCACTTAGACTTAAGGCTGTTAGTCTTGGTCAAGTGCTTGACACATGAAGAGGAGAATGCATATGTGATGTCCAACATCACTCCCTCTCACCCAGAGAGGATATCCCTATTCCCTCTTGACCAGGGAATAGATCCTTGCTCATATTCAAGGAGACTCTTTTACTCCCTCTCAATCTAGAGGAGTTTCCAGACTTCCTTTCTATTTGGAAGTCAACACCACAGGCCTTATAACTTGTCTCCATAAAAGTATCAACAACTTGTTCTTAACAACTGCATGGCTCCCTCTTTCCTTCTCATCTCATTATATCGAGCTTGCTTCCTTCCGAGGTATCATGGAGCCATCTTCTTTCTTCAATCTTGTGACAGGATCTAGGTCATCAATCTTGCACATCACTTCATCTTGTCATTAACAATGAAGGAATTATATTGAGCCTTTCCAATCTTTAGGCTGATCATAGCTTCCTCATGAAAGTGATCTCCATGTTATTGTACGAACTTGACCTTCAGGTTATCTTCTTGCACTTCTACCCTTCAATCCCAAGATGGAAACATCTTGACTTCATAATTGCCAGGATCATATTTTCAATCCATATAGTTGAACTTGCCACAATTGTCATTATGTTTTCTTGCAATATTTTTCAAGGTAGCAAAACAATATGTTAACTAGATAACCAATAACCCAATTATTAGACTTACCTCACTGTGATATCTTTCTCATAAACACATCAACATCCTCATGGTCCGTCTCCACACGAACCTTTCTTCATGCATCAGAGTGCCCAAGGAACGAACTTGATTACCAAGTTACACTTTTTCTTTTGGAGACTATGTTGGATGTCGATCATTATTCTATATAATCTAGAGAGAAAGTCTTGATCCATGATTCATTCTAGAGTAAGTCAACTTCATCTTTTCGGCATCATATAATCATACAAAGCATATTTTATGACCAACTTCTTTTTACAGGATTCTGTACATATGATGATCCGAACTTAAGCAGGAATGCAACAAAATACATATATAACCATAAATACGAAAATGTAGCAGAAATAACACTTCATTTCATTAATATCAAAATAATGAAATATGCTTACAAATAGAATGGAAATAAACTAGATTGGGCGATGGTAGCTTATCTCTGAGAAGAGATGTGGTGGCTACATGCCTCTGAACTGTGTTACAATGAGGCTCAACGGACTATTTATTATTGAACAACAAGGGAAAACTCTAAACAACCAACACGCTAACTCTAGGAGATGTAACACCAAGAGTTTGTGGGCCCCGTTGGGGTTAGTTGGGCATCCAACTTCCCGGGGTCGTAACTTGTTCATATTATCTCCGTTTGGTGCGTACGATACCTTGTTGGAAAGGTCTCTTCGAGTACTACATGATTTGCGACAACAATTATGGGTCTACTGTGGATCTAAAAAGAACTCTGTTTAGGGGGTCAAAACTGTTTCGAAAGTTCAGGACCTGAAAAACTGCTATAAATAGTAAATGTTGAAAGAAATAAGGAAAAAGATGAAACTGACGGGAGGTCTAGGTGGAATAGGTGGGTGGCCACCAATATCCACCAGGATCAGTCCTCCCCCCTTAGGAAGCAATGGTCCCCATTGCATGCAGGGCCTCCATGAGGTGAGGAAATTTCTATTGAACCTGGTCCCTGGTGAAGGAGTTGGCTTGCTTTGATAACTCGATATAGTTGGATCCTTTGTTGGTGAGTGTTATTGATCTGCATGTCCATGCGCTGATCAGTTGTGGCCTGTTCCATGCAGTCTCGATTGAGCTCTGTTGGTGTGAGTTGTTTTGCAATGTTGGATGTGTCCAACAATGCTGGAAAGTATGGCCAAAGGTGGTCTACATTGAACACTGGGTGCAGACCAAGGAATGGTGGGATGCTGAGCTCGAAGGCATTGTCCCCTACAACCTTGGTGATGGTGTATGGCCCATATTGGAGAGGACAAAGCTTGCGATAGGGTTCAGCGAGGTGCTCCTTTTGCAAATGTAGCCAAAATTTGTTGCCCACTTAGAACTTGTGTGGTGCTCGATGCTAATCATGGCGCTGCTTGTACTGTAGAATTGGCTCTGTCCATATATCACGGACTTGCTGGCGGATGTGTTGAATGCACTCAATGACGCTGTTAGCCATGTCGGCTTTGGACTGGATGTGAGCTGAATCTGCTTGAGTAACTGCAAATGGTATGGCCACATCAATGGGACATAATGGCTGAAATCCCAACCCTACCTAAAAGGGGCTATGGCCCCTTGAGCTATGGAGAGCTCTGTTGTAGTTGTGCTAGACATAAGGAAGGCTTTCATCCCATGTGCATGGATGCTTCGAGTTGTACATTCGCAGAATGTGTATGATCATCCTGTTGACAACCTCTGGTTGGCCATCAGTTAGGGGGTCGAACGCCGTGGACTTAGTAAGTTTGGTATCCAGCATCGACCAGAGACTTGACCAATATGCACTTAAGAATCTGTTGTATCGATATCAGATAATGGAATGTGGGATCCCAACGTTTAACCACACTCACTCAAAGAAGAGCTTAGAAGTGGCCTCTGTCGTGATACTCTTCTTGCAGGCCGCCATGATGGCCATCTTAGAGAATCTGTCGACGACCACGAAAATGGAGTGATTGCCGTTCTTAGTAGAAGGAAGGCTCGACATGTAATCCATGGAGATAGATTCCCAAGGTTGACTAAGAGTAGGTAGAAGGGTATGTAGGCCTTGCTTCTTGATGGTTGGTTTGGCAATGGCGAAGGCGGTGCATGATCTAATGTACTTCCCAACATCCCAACGAAGTTTTGGCCAATAAAAATACTTTTGCAGTACCACCACTATTTTCTCTACTCCAAAATGTCCAGCAACTCGACTGTAGTGCGCCTCCCAAATCATCTTGGCACGCTCGCTTGAAGGAATAGAAACGTGTCCCAGGTGGCATAACAGTGCATCCTGAAGGTGAATATTTGGAACTTTCTTCCCTTCCAAGAGTGCCTAGTATGTGCTGTCGAATTCTGGATCACTCTCATAAAGATGCGGCCACCTTGAAGTCTCGTGCCCATAGGAGTCGAGCACAGTGATCAACGCCATGACTGGTGGTCGACTGAGGCGGTTTGCAACATTATTGGTGTTGCCCTTCTTGTACTTAATGTTCAAATGGAACTGTTGCATGTAGGTGGACCATTTCTGATGGCGGTGATTCTGCAACTTCCCTTGTGTCTATATGAACTGCAAGGGTCGATGGTCTATGTGGATGATCGTTTCCTTCCCCAGAATGTAGTGTTTCCATTGGCGGCAGACCTGCACAATGGAATACATTTCTTTGTCATAAGTGGGATACTTTCCGACTGTGTCTCACTATAGTAAGCCATTGGATGCCCCTGCTGAGTAAGAACTGCACTAATAGCATAGTTGGAGGCGTCTATCTCTATCTCAAATGGTTGTTGCAGGTCCAGTAATGTGAGCACTGGTGGAAATCAAAGGTGATGCTTCAACTTGGAAAACGCCTTCTATTGGATTTCGGGCTAAAAAAACTTTGCTATCGCTCTGCCCTTGATGACTTGACTTAAAGGCCAATTGATATGAGAGAACCCCAACACGAACCTGCGGTCCACATGACTTGTATCTTGGTTGGGTCCACATGCACACCCTGCTCATCAATGATGTACCCCAGATATTAAACTTGGGTCATGCCAAAAATGCATTTCTCCAAATTGGCACACAACTTGTGTTGTCGCAAGGTTTGAAGGACCTGTTGAATATCGTGGAGGTGCTCTTCCCAACTCTGGCTGAAGATCAAGATGTCATCTAAATACACCACCACGAATGCATTGGTGAAGGGTCACAAGATGTTTTCCATCAATCTCATGAAGGTTGCGGGGACATTCGTCAACTCGAAAGACATGACCAACCATTCAAAAAGACCCTCCTTGTATTTAAAGGCAGTCTACCACACATCGGAGGGTTCAATAGGCACCTGGTGATAACCAGACTTCAAGTCGATCTTGCTGAAATATTTTGCCCCCTTGAGCTGGTCCAGAAGGTCATCAATTCGTGGAATTGGGTACCTATTTCGGATAGTGATATTGTTTAGTGCTTGATAGTCTATAAAGAATCTCTAGGTCCCATCCTTCTTTTGTACCAATACAAATGGGCTCCCACAGGGTGATGAGCTTGGCCTAATGTTCCCTTTCTGCAACAGTTCTTGAATCTGCCTCTTGATCTCATCGTTCTCCAGAACAGAGCGTCGATAGATCGGTCCATTGGGTAGCGGCACGCTCGGGATTAGATCGATGGAGTGCTTGACCTGATAGTGCAGAGGTACCCCTGTAGGTGAGGCGAAAATGTCCCTGTACTCCTCCACGACCTTGTCCATTTGCTGCTGCTGTCCAGAGGAGCCTTGTCTGGAAGCAGTGGCCACAACCTTCTTCTTGCCCTGAGGATGAATCATAAGGAAAATAATTTTCCTGGTCTAGGAAATGATCTTATTGCATTGCTTTGCAGTGATCAAAGAGATGGCAGTAGGCGGGGCTACCTCTGGTATCCTGTACAACTTATTGCCCAAAGTAATAATCACAGAGCGAGGTCTAGACTCATATACATTATGTGGCTTCCACAAGTATGGTTGTCCTAATAATACATCACAAACTTCAAGAGGAGCAACATCACATAGTACCTCATCCGTGAAGGGCTTGATGCTGTAGGGAAGGCAACACTGCTGGCTGACGCGAAGATCTCGTCCTTGGTGAAGCCACCCGATGGTGTACGACTATGGATGTGCTGTCGTCGATAGGCCCAACCGCCTCACGACCTCTACTGAATTGAGGTTCTTTTGGCTCCCGCTGTCGGCAATGAACTGCAGTGGAGAACACTTCACCACATTTGTGAGTGGAAGAGGCATTCCCCCTCCTCTGGATCTTTAGGTTCATTCTTTTGGATCTTGGTGGTGGCCATGGTGGCACCGGGCTCTGCGTCAATGATTTGCTTCCCTTTGTCATTCCCCTTGTCGGGTTCTGAATCAAAGTCAGAACATGCATCTGAATTGGAAGTCTTCAGCTCGTCCACTAGTGAATGCTTGGCCCAACACTCACTTGTGTTGTGAGTGGAGATCTTATGGAACTCACACCATTTTCCTGTGTCCTTCTTTGTCTTCGTGGTGTTGTTCTTTGCTTGCGGCTTCGACAGGTTGTCTTGGGTCGCCCCGCCTTGACTTTGGCCTTTGCTCTGTGGTTTGGGGGCGCCTTTTCCTTGCTTTGGATTCGCAGATCCAAAGTCTCGCTTCTTTTGTTTAAACTTCTGCTCAATCTTTACAGTGTATCAGTATGTCGTGCTGAGCGAGGAGATGTCTAGGAACTCCATCTTGTCATGGATGTACTTGTGTAGACAGTCGCGGTAGTTGAGTACCAAATGCCGCTTAGAATCCTTGATACCCAACTTCGTGCGGAGGGTACGAAAAAGATTTGTGAACTCCGACACATCTTGGTCCCTTCCCTGTCGTAGCGTGGTCCACTTTATGTATTTATCTTCATAGCTTCTGACAAGGTAATATTGTTCCTTGATGGCGTCTCAGAAAGAATCCCAAGTGAGCGCGGTTGAAAATTGTGAGGATTCCCTCTTGTCCATTTGTTCACAGTATTTTTCCCACCAGTCCTTGATGTGTGGGGTGGCTTTGAGAAGTGTAAAAGTAATATTTTCCCGATTGGAAAAGTCACAAACTGAAAAATATCCTTCCAACAGATTCAACCATTTATCTACGGTGTTTGCATCTATCTGGCCCTCAAATATGGGAATATCAAAGTTAACTTGTACCTTAAAAGGAGTGGCACGTCTAGAGTGGCTGCTGGATGAAGATGCGTTACCTGTGGGTAGCCGTCGGAGGATTTGGGCAAAGTTATCCATCATTGCGTTCCTCTGTCGCTCGAGAACTTCCTCGAGCAGTATTTTGAAAAGATCTCCTACCCCCTCGTCTTTCTTTTCTTCCGCCATGGGAGGTTGTCGGGGTTTGCGAGACTAGTCTTGCAAAGGTTCATCCAGTTCGAGCCTTAACTCCTTATACCTTGACCTTGTTGGGGACATGTAAAGAAAAATAGAGAACGAGCAGACCACTCTGATACCACTGATTCGAACTTAAACATGAATGCAACAAATTACAGATATAACCATAAATTCAAAAATGCAGCAGAAATAACACTTCATTTCATTAATATCAAAATACTGAAATATGCTTACAAGAAAAATGGAAATAAACTAGCTCGGGCGCTGGTAGCTTATCCCTGAGAAGAGATGTGGCAACTACATTCCTCTGAACTGTTTTACAATGAGGCTCAAGGGCCTATTAATTATTGAACAAGGGAAAACCATAAACAACCCTAGGAGATGTAACGCCAAGAGTTTGTGGGCCCCGTTGGGGTTAGTTGGGCATCCAACTTCCTGGGGTCGTAATGTGGTCATATTATCTCCATTTGGTGCGTACGATACCTTGTTGGAAAGATCTCTCCTAGTACTACATGATTTGCGACAACGGCAATGGACTTGTTGCGGACCTCAAAAAAACGCTGTTTAGGGGGTCAAAACTGCTCCGGAAGTTCAGGACCCAAAAAACTGCTAAAAATAGTAAATGCTAAAATAAACAAGGAAACATATGAAATTGACTAGAGTTCTAGGTCGAATAGGTGGGTGGCCACCAATATCCACCTGGATCATATGAATCCTACCCAAAATATACTTCAAGTTTGCATTCTTATGCTTTCATACAATCATCTAGATATATGCCCTAAAATGAACTTGTAACTTGACCAACTGCATTCCTTCATCCTTCAAGAGTATTATTTCCTCGCCATATGGATTGTATGCTAACCTTGTCATAATGCTTCTTCCAATAGCCTTCCAAAATGATGACTCTTATAGGATGTTGATGACCTTCATAACTGCAGAGTCACATGCCTTTACCTTACTTCATACCAATTGGAAGAACATTCCAAGAACGTTTTTTTCTTATGATTTCTATCAACCAAGCTTATTCTTGGAGGTTAATTTTAAAATGCAACTAAATTAGAATGCCTAATATGATATGCAAGTGAGATTGTAAGTGCTATGTAAAAGATGAAAGTTGCTTCAATTAAATATGCTCCACAAGATCACTTGTATAGTTGCTCAAATAAACACAAGATGCATAAGCTTCATGAGAAATTGTGAGTTGCTAAAGATAGATGATGAACCATTAACAAACTAAAGCAAATGAAGCTTGTAAACTTTCTCAAAGTAAATTGCAAATGCTTTAAAAGATGAACTTGAGATTTGTGCCCACAATGGCTTTGCAAAAAAGAACTTGAGAAAATAAAAGATGACTAGCTCGACATGAAAGTAAATGGTTGCTTTCAAAAGTAAACTTGTCCAATACACAATGCTTAAATATACTCAAAATGGAAATATTGCATAACAATAAAGCATGAACTAGACAAATGTCAAGCTAAATGTATCCAATTTTGCTAAGAACAATAAGTGTGCTTGCATAAAGTAAGAGTAGATTGCTTTTGCAAATGGAAATGTAGACTTGAAACTTGTAGCAATAATGATAAGTAATGCAAGCTTAAAACATGTAGCAAACTTGAAAAATAATAAATGTGATTTGTGTTACATCCTGTTAAGTTATGGTATGTTCTATGCTTATAACAATTTACTTCCTTTTCTTATTATATTCCACAGATTAGCAATCACATGTACATAAAGTAAAGTGTAGATAGAACATTAAACGATCGACAAAAAACAGGCCAAGACAAGAGACACAAGATGTGGCGGCTAGCCAGGGACAAACCCCACAATGTGTGGGGAAACCCTTTGATCAAATCTTCTTTTATCTTCAATAAATCAGCAGAGAGAAATAGTACAATAAATCTGATTTATATCAACAATAGCAAACCCTAGATCAGCAGCATCAACATTAGCGGCTTCAT
>APFE030808631.1:0-13880 GCA_000404065.3 Pinus taeda
TATTTTTCTATAAAATATTATTTATATATTTTAAGACTCTAGATTATAACAATTTTTTTGTTTTATTATGGGTTATTATCTGTAAAAGCAGTGGGACTATTATTATTGGTTATTATCCGTAAATGCAAGCGTTAAGAAAATATAATATTTTTGATAAACAAAATATAATTAAGTAAATTTACACCACCAAATATTTAAGAAAAAAGTACTTGGAAAAATAATTGAGAAAATATTAACAACTTTTTTATTACTAACCAGAATAATTACAAGCACTTTCGCTTGTGAGCTCAATTCTCAATTGCTTAATGTTGAATACTAAATTAACTCAATCCTCAATGTTGAATACTAAATGAACTCAATATTATATAATAGAAGAATTCCCTGTTATATTTGAGGAGAAATTTTTGTTACAAATGAAATCAATCTTATATACCAGAAGAATTCCCCGTTGAGGAGAATCCTTTGTTACAATTGAGGATTTCATTACATAGTAGAAGTCTCACTCACATTGAGACGAGACGAATATTTGAGAGAAAAATACAACACTAAAATACTTCCACTCACATTTAAATATTTTCATTCATTGAGTTATAGGTGGAATCATACTTAATAATCTTTCACTCACACTTAAATATTTGCATTTATTTTTTAACTATATTCGGATTCACACTTAACAATCTCAACCAAATTTCTCATCACCTTTGTATCACACTTGTTCAGTGTATTTTCCCCAACTCTACCCGCCCATTTATTTTTTAACTATATTCGGACTCACACTTAACAATCTCAACCAAATTTCTCATCACCTTTGTATCACACTTGTTCACTGTATTTTCCCCAACTCTACCCGCCCATGATCTAGTACTTGGAAAATAAAATGATATCAAAAATCAATATGCATTATTTTAGAATGATATGCTAGGTTTTTTGCTAAGTGAATAGCACTTTCACTACCACAATGCAAAACATATTTGTCTTGTTTTATTTTCAACTCTTCTAGAAAGTGTTGCATTCATTTGCATCTATTTACAAGTTGTTGTTGTAGTTATATATTCTACCTCTATTGTGGAGGGAGCTACTATCTTTTGCAATTTGGACACCCAATATCTTCTGCAATTTGGACACCCAAGACATTGTTACACTTGCAAAAGTATATAAATAAGTAGTGGTGAACTTTATACTATCGACATCTCCAGCCACATTTGCATTTGCATAACCTTCAAGTTTGGAATTATTGTTACCAAAACATAAACAATAATTACTAGTACCCTTGAGATACCTTAAAGTCCACTTCACTTGTTGGGAATGTTGTTTTTCTGTATTTACAAGAAACTTGCCTACAATTCCTAATGAATTTGCAATATCTGATAAGGTACATGCCATGGCATGCATTAGGATACGAATTGTTGAAGCATAAGGAGTCCTTCTCGGTTACTCTTTCTTCTTATCATAACAAGGACATAACTCAACATTGAGTTCGGTGTTACATGCAAGGGGTTTATCAACTAGCTTGGCATCCTTCATATTGAACATGTCTAATACCTTTTTTATATATTTTTCATGTGATTGACACAACTTTTTTTTCTTTCCATCGCATATGATTCCCATGTCTAGTATTTATTGTAGTGGACCCAAATCTTTCATTGCAAATTTGTTGCCCAAATCCTTCTTCAACTTGTTGATCATGTTCTTATCATATCCAACAATTAACATGTCATCAATATACACTAATAATAAATGCACACTTCATATCTCTTGATGTAAACACAATGATCAACCTCTAATATTTTAAAACCATGTTCCAACATAAATGAATCAAACTCTTACAACATTGACGCGGTGCATGTTTTAGTCCATAGACGCTCTTTTTCAAAACTAATTCTCTTTACCTTTTTCTTTGAATCCGTCTGGTTTCTCTTGTCGAAAAGTGTAACTAGGTTCAGTCCTCATAATGACATGTGAAAATGTGATTTTATGTAATTGATGTAAAGAATAAAAATAAAATTACTTTTGTAATGGTTGTCCCATGGGTTTCATGAGCAAGGAATTTTATTTTTAGTAATGCCTCCCGTTGAGAGTCGTTATGATTGGTCATAAAGTAAAAAAGAGTCTATGTCATGTATGAAAGACCCTTTTTGGGCATGTTACATTTTTGTATGAGTTATTAAATCTATATAAAAGCCCTCCAAGACCAGGCAAAGTTACCTCCTTCAAATTGGCTTCAAGAAGAATAATATTATCTTCACCAAAGGACGCGTCAACTCATATACATGTGAAGTCAACTTATTATCATGGCAAAAAACTATAAATATGCTACTTGGCCTCATTTCAAAGCAAGGATTTTCAGTCAAGGTTTAAAGTTAGTAGTGGTGCAAAGGTCAGCCAAAGGGAGCCTTATAGTCAGTGAAAAGAAGAGAAGGAAGACCGAAGTCCCTAGAATTGTTTTGAGTTTTCTTTTAGGGTTGAAGTTATCCACATGTGTGAGAAATATTTGTTGTTCAAACTGCAGAAAGAAATCAAAGAATCATAGTTAGATTTGAGGACAACTCAAGGAGAAAGTAAAGGTGATACTCAAGCCAGTTCAAGGGGAAGAAGTTTTCTTCTAGGCAAAGGGAAAACAAGGGTCTATGTTGGTCCATCTACATGAGCCAGGGTTTTTGATCCAGTACCAAAAGTTGCAAGTATGTCCCTAGGAACCAAGACTTAGAGAGATAGCTGAGAAGGAGGAAGAATCGTGAAGTGTGTCTATTTTTGACACACGGAAGAAGGAAATCATCAAAGAAAGTTTGTGTCTTGGTCTTGGAGAGGAAAATAGGTCAAGGTTCTTGGTCTTGGTATTCCTCTCAAGTGGGAGAGGTTTTGGCCCTAACTAGTAGCCTATATTCTGTGCCTCTTATCTCTTGTCTCTTTATGGTTTATGCATTAGTATTTGTTTGATGAATAATAACACTATAATAAGATATGTAAAAGAATATCCTAATCTAAGAAGTAGAAAACATTCACAAGCAGTTATCAATATAAGAAAAATTACCTAATTTCTATGCCCTAGATTTCTCAACATGGTATCAGAGCTAAGGTGACTAAATCAAGGAAGGACATCTTATCAAGGGACACTAAAGAATCAAATCTCAAGGAATTAATCGAAGTCAATATCATCTTAATGTCAAGATCTATAAAAAAAAAAAGCATCATAATCCTAGATCAAAGAAGTCTACAAATAAGTATTAGGATCATCATCAAGAAAAGAAGGTCAAAACCATACATATACTCAAGTTGAATAGATCTATGAATCAAGGTAAGCTTGAAGTTTATTCATCCAAGAAAATCACTTAAAGATCAATATCATATTATCATCAATCAAAGAAGAATTCCTGGGATCTACTCTCAATCACTTTGAACTTGAAATGTTTTGAAGACTACTCATCCAAAGAAATCTATATCAATAGGCGATGTCATCAAGACTCTAAGGCGATCTATCTCTCATTGGAACAAGATTCCTACCATTGAAGACATCATCAAGAATTCATCATTGATCTTCAGCAACAAGACTTCGCCATCAAAGGATCCTAATGGATCTTCCTCTCTGTGAGATCAAGAATCATTGTTGAAGAAAACAATCTTCATCAAGGAGAAGTTTTCTATTCTCTATATCATCATCAACAACAAGAAAGAAACAAGGATAAGGAGAACTCTATCAAGTAAGTATATTTATGTCCACATCTGAATCTGTCAGAATGTCTTTTTGTAAGTAAATCAACAAATTGTTTAGGGCTTCAAACTATCTTGCATGGAAGCAAATAAGAGATTTGGATCTCATTGAAAATGAGGTGATGGAACATGTCAAAGTGTCTATCACAAAATAAAGAAAGGAAGATGCTCAAGCTCTTGAAAATTATATGAAAGGGGAAGTTAGGTCTCAAAGGATTCTTATAGAATCCATCAAGTATCCCCTCATCCCATATGCATCAAAACTTTAAACTTAAAATGAAATCTATGACAAAATGGTAGAGTTGTATTCTGTAAGCATTGCTGGAGAAGTCATCTCATTAATGCAAGAAATATACATGCTAAATATTTCAATGGAAGATGGAATAGCCTCATATTTCATGAGGATATCTGAAATTTGGTATCAACTACAAGATCTAGGAGAAATCATGTCTAATAGAGAAATGACTACAGTTGTACTAAATACACTATTGGAGGAGTGGGGTAACTTTATTTCAAGTATTTATGGGAAGAAATAAGCTACTCCATTCTAGGATCTATTGTCACTGCGAAATATTGAATAAGCTAGACTAAAGGGAAAATATAATGTGGGAGTAGGTGAGAAAAATCAAGCTTATGCTACGATGACAAGAAGAAAGGGAAAATTTGGAAAGTCTGGTTCTTGGAAAACGAAAAGGGACATGTATAAGATTCAATGTTATGGGTGTCAATAATATGGTCACTACAAAAGAGATTGTCCTAGGATGAAATCGGATTATAATAAAAGAGGAAGAGAAGAAGCTCATATCACTGAAGAAGTAGAGGAAGCTTAAAAGAAGAATTCCAAGAAAGAGGAAGGAAGAGATCTCTACTATGACTGAGATAGTTTTCCTCACCTAAGTTCTTCTCAAGTTCCTAAGTATTATATTGCAAGATATGGCTATCATGATTGACTAAAATGAAGGGATGCATCATGGCATCTTAGAAGCATTGAAAGAAAGAGCTTGTAACATCAACATAAAAAAGCATTGCAGTCAACTATGGAAAGATAAAGCTCTTGGAAACTTCATTTTTAACATAGGTGGCACTCATGGGAAAGAAAGAAAAAGGTCATATAATACAAGTATCATCATAGATTTGTCAAAAGGAAACATCTAATGTATGGGGATACTCTAGATCCTCAATATTCTCTGATGGAATCTTCATCGAAAGGTTCATTGATCAAGAGAGGAAGCAAGTGTTTTATTAAGAATTCTGAACTTGTGGAATTCATGGGATGATGGTATGATGACATAAAAGGAGAAACATATCAAGGGATTGAATCTCCTTCAATCAAGGAAGCTATTGCATGAAGACTGGATGACCCAAAGGAAAATGAGGTATGTTTGGTTATATTCAATATTGAAAAGTCATGTCATATGGTTGCAGGTAACATGAATCAATGCTCTATATTGAGAGCATGATCAAAAGGAAAAAGGATCTCCTCCTCGGAAAGGATGCAAGAAGGCATGAGTCACACATTGTCTATATGAAATCAACATAATATGTCCTCATATGTAATATGATGTGGTTGAAAACAATTGGAGGAATTCTGATTGGAAATTCCTAGGAAGGAAAGGTGTGAAGAAAGGAAGGAAGAGATTGTGGGATATGAAACCATGGAAAAATGTAATCAACATCCAAATACCAAGAAGATTTGACTAGGATATCACCATGAAATATATCAAGACTTTGATGGAGTCTAAAAAAGAAAGAGACCCTTGACAATATATATCTTTGGGATATTTATTGATATGTATGGAGGATGTTGATGCAAACTAAAATATGTCATGAAGATAGACCATCACAAAGGTAATTTTGATTTAAGTGTTAATTTCTTATTTTTGAACAAATATCTGGATGGGCTTATGAAAGGTTGTCGAGGTAAGAGCTATGGACTATGTAGTAGGATGAAAGATCCTTAAGGAAACATGGCATGAAGAAGGCATCATGGCATGAAGGAAGAACATACATGGGTTGAAGGATCACTTTCTAATTATGATATGACTAACTCATAAATGAAAATTATAGATGGTATGTTCCCTATAAATAAGTCACAAACATGAAGTCTCTCAAATAACAAAAAGAAGTTCATGACATCGCAAGGATGGGTTCTTCAAGCAGTTGGTTGCCCCATCATCTCCACCTGAGGAGCTGTTGTAGTTCCCTAATAAGAGGGATCCTAGAAACAAGTTTATTACTTGGAAGAAACTTAGAAGCAAAATTATTAGGCCAAGAGGTACCTTAGGTACATTCCTCCGTAGAAAAGATTCCATTCCTCTATTGGAATAGATATGTCCTCCCTAGTTAAGAGAGAGAGATAGACACATCATTCTTGTCTTCACTTGGGAAGACAAAATGGAGGATTGGGTAAACATCTGGCATCTAATGCTCTTTGAGGATGATTTAGGGCATCCAAGATAAGAGTAGTCGTAAAGGACCAATATTCTTTGAGGACTAGGAATCCATGATAAGAATAGTCTTGATGGAACACACCCTAAGAACCTGAGTGGGGTATATTCCGAGAGAGGCAACAATGAGGGTATCTATACATCATTGGTATCGCCAGCATTGTGCTCAAATATCGTGGAGATATAGAGCTATTAGTCAATGAGATAAAATAGCACACACTCAAATATATTCTATTATTATGCATCAAGGAAATTACACACATATTTATACAAGAAAAAGTCTCAAGATAGGAATTCTATCTTAGACGTACAGTAGTGTGGTTGAGAGATTCTCAACCACACACTAAACTAGGAGAAACTATATTCTAGCTAATTCCTATTATGTAGGAACAAACTCCTCAAATGGAGAATTACAACCATAGACAAGTAGGAATTAATTATTTCTAACTCAATGCCTTGCTATGTGACAATTCTGGTTGATATGATGTTATACAGATGGGTTACCAATCTCACTCTTCTTATGAGAAATTCTTTAGATTGAGAATGACAAAGTACCATTATGAATACCTCCCTAGTTAAGAAGGAGTCTTGAAAAGTGTAACTAGGTTGGTAGTCATAATGGCATGTGTAAATGTGATTTTATAAAATTGATGTAAAGAAGAAAAATAAAATTATTTTTGTAATGCTTAGTTCATGGGTTTCATGAGCAAGGAATTTTATTTTTAGTAATGTATCCCATTGTGAGCCCTTAGGATTGGTCATAAATTAAAAAAGATTCAATGTCATGTCTAAAGGAACCTTCTTGGGCATTTTACATTTTTGTATGAGCTATTAAATGTATAAAAAGGCCCTCCAACACCAAGCAAAGTCATCTCCTTCAAGTCAGCTTCAAGAATAATAATAATATCTTCACCAAATGACACATCGGCTCATCTACATGTCGAGTCGGCTTATTCTCATGGAAAACAACTATAAATATGCCACTCAACCTCATTTCAAAGCAAAGAATTTTGGTCAAGGTCTAAAGTTAGTAAGAGGTGCGAAGGTCAGCGAAAATAAGGGAAGGAAGAATGAATTCCCTAGCATTGTTTCAACTCTTTTTTGAGGGCTGAAGTTATCCACACATGCGAGGAATATTTGTTGTTCAAAATGCAAAAAGAAACCGAAGTATCATAATCATATTTGAGGACAATTCAAGGAGAAAGTAAAGGTGACACTCAATCTGAGTTCAAGGAGAAGAAGTTTGCTTCTAGACCAAGGGAAAACAAGGGTCTATGTTGGTCCATCTACATGAGCTAGTGTTTCTGATCTAGGATCAAAATTTTCAGGCCTGTCCCTAGGAACCAAGACTCATAGAGGTAATCGAGAAGGAGGAATAATCGTGAAGTGTGTCTATTGTTGATGTTATGTTCCTATACCAATAGTAGTCATAATTTTTGAATAGTTGAGGTCAAATCTCTAACATAGACATACCTTTGCTTTATGCAAATGTTTTCCATATTCAAAAAAATAAAATAAAATTAAATTAACATTAAAAAATGTAAAGAGGGTATGTCCTAAAAGAAAAATCAAAGGACAAAAAGAGGAAGAAAGGTAAAAAAAAAAATGAAAAAATGAACCCCAAGAAAGAAAAAGACCATGAAAGTGTGCAAGACAAAATGCCACTACTATTTACTTTTGATGCAGAATAAAAGATTGTGTGAAGCTTGTACCTTTGCCACAATCCATGGATGGTAAAAATGTTTAAACTTGGCTATTTCATGTTTTCAATTTTATGCTTAGAGATAGAGAATAAAATCTGACCAAACTATTTAATCTTGGCATATAAGTAGATACGTAGAGTAAATAAAAGGAGCTTAAGAGTTTAATATGAACCCTTGGATGTAATAAGGTTAGACTTAGATAGATTACTCTTGTAAAAGAAAAGAAAATGTTTTGATAAGGGTTTGCCAGCTTAAGTGCACCCTAATAAAGAGGAGTAAAAATGGTAGGATGAGTAGGTGGGTAAGTAGTTGAATGGTTGCAGAATTGTGATGATTGATTAGATAAGATCATATCATTCACCTTCATCATCAAATTTCTAAGTATGGATGAAATTTAGCATTTACCAAAGTACACAAAGTCGATTGATTAACCTCCCTCATTCATTACATTTTTCACTTAACTAATTTCCAATGAAAGTCTTAAAGTACCTAAAATCTTAAGTTAAAGGGGCTCAGAGCATTTCTCTGACTTCTAGAGGGACCAGACCCTCAGCCCAATAACTTATAGGTCCTAAGTACTAAAAGTCCACTCATAATCATTCACCCCCTTCAAATTCACTCATATTCCCAAATAAACTTACTTTTCCCTAATAAACCCCTTTCTCTAAGGATAAAACTTAGAAAAATAATTACCTCCCATGTAAAAACTCATTTTTACAAAAACCCACAAATATACACTTAGCCTAAGTTTTTATGTTTTTTATGTGAAAAGAAAAAACAAATTGCAAAGAATTCATTTTATACTTAGTGCTAAAACATTCTCTGCCTTCGTTCATATTAACTGGTAACTTTATTTATATTAAACTCCCAAGAAAATAACCCTTTTCCCTATGTATTTATTAAAAACCCCTTAATATTAATATCCCATCCTAAAGTTTGAAACATAAACTTTATTAATATCATGAATGATTAATGGGTTAATTAGTCAATCAACGATTAATTAATAACCAAAACCCTCCGCCAAATAAAAGAGATTAATTAACCAATCTGCGGTTAATTAATAATCGACCTCCGCCAATGAAATCACCCCCGATTCACTTAATATGCCATAATCCGTGATTAATTACTCCCGCCACGCTTAAACCTCTGCCGAACCCCTCCATTAAACCTCATGTCAAATCCTCGCCTCAATCACCGTACGATTAGGCCCCATTTGATTTGACGTTTGACGATCATATCAAGTGGCCTCTGAAGGCAGACCTTTACCCGCCCGATATGGGTTGTTTCACTGTTCACCCCACTACTATGTGGTGCCCGATGAGTGGCATCTAGTGGCCTCCCCCCGAAACCACTCCAGCCCAAACGTGGTGTGATCTAAACCCACTTACCGCCTCCCGCTAGACGACAAAACATCTCATCCCCTACTTAACTCTAAACGTGCCTTTCCCATGTACCCTCCAAAACAGTAGAATTTGCAAATAAAACTAAAAAAACTCATTGTTTTTAGTTTTATCATGAAAAACACTGCTCAGACCTCCATGCAAGCACCAAAGTACGTGCAATTGTCAACCCACGTCCAACTACCAACCTGCTGAAGTTGCTAAACTTCCAGACCACCCTTCAGTCACGTATGCTTCCTGTAAACCGTGCACAATTGCCCATCAATCCATTCAGAGCCGAAACCAAGTATTTACCCAAAATCACTGAGAAACCCTGTTTAATTCCCAAACCTTTACTCAATTGCTTTAAGTTATTAGGTGATTAAGTAAAATAATTTCCCAGCAACTCCAAACCATTCTGAATTA
This sequence comes from Pinus taeda, assembly GCA_000404065.3. Lineage (NCBI taxonomy): Eukaryota > Viridiplantae > Streptophyta > Pinopsida > Pinales > Pinaceae > Pinus > Pinus taeda. Next base: position 9,664 of record APFE030808631.1, read on the forward strand.
AACCAATTTGCCCCCAATTTGACTGAAAACCTTTCGCTCCCGTCCTTGAATCCACAAGAACCAAGGATGGCTACTCCAGTTGCATTGAATTTCCTACCAATTTCTACTCCCCACAGGACTTAGACCATCTCCCATTGACAGACAAAGAATTTCAAATCAAAGATACCTCTATCCAAGAATCCCCACTGAAGATATACTGCAGGTACAGAGACCAGTACTTAAACCACGCAGACAAAATAGCTCTTTGGGAATCAGGTTTTCCCAAGTATCAATTCCCTAGAGTTCATATCTTCCCTGAGATTGTCCACTATTGCCATATGAACTACAGTCCCAGCCAAAGAGCAGTGATGACTCCTAACCATACTGTATTATTTACCATCACTGTTGAATCCACCAATGAAATGCTGCAGTTACAACCAGGCCAAAACCTGACCCCCCTTTTTGTTGGAGACCTGCTTAACAGATTCCCTAAAATCACCTCCATCAAACTTGCTCAGTTATTCCAGACCTTCATTAGGGAAGAACAATACATTCCAAAGGACCCTCGCCCAGACATGTGGACCATATTCTCTGAACTTGGCCAAGACATCATAGCAATGATATCCAATGTGTTAGGCTAGACTACAAGTGAATTTGTTTATGAGATTATTATAGCCTTCATGTCCATTTACACTCCTGGACAACCCCTGCCATCATGTTTGACTATGCTAAGTTCATTGCAGATAAGATGCATGATCAATTCATGAGAATGGACAATGAAAGAGTATTCAAATATTCATCATTTTTATATCATCTTTTCTTGTATTATCAAGCTGATAAATTCCCATTTACACTCCAAAAGCTTGATACCAGAGGCAACCCTAGATCAGTAGCCTTCTTGACTTCATTAATCCATCAATATGACTCTCCATAAACTTATACAAATTTCATATATCGTTTTGTGCACCCAGTGGCAACTATGTTGTTAGGAAGTCCCCCCCCAAGAATCAATGCAGATATCAGGAGGGTCCTACAGTTGTCCAAACAATATAGAGTGGGAGATTGGTACTTGTACCAAAATCACATTGAAATCAAGATATATGGCTGTGAATTAGCACCCTACAAACTGCCAAGATACCTCCCCATGAGATTGTTTGCTCTGGAGTACTAGAGGGAAATGATTAATTCAGATGAGGTACATTTTGTGAAGGCTAAGAAGAAAGCTCAACTGAGCATTAAAGACCAGCTTGGCCCCTTTATATGCAACAGTAGGGAAGTTGGAAAGGAAGCAGAAGAAATCGTTCAAAGGCTGAAACTGAAACAAAGTTTCATATGGAGATATGAACCTTTAGATTTCATATACAATAGAAGACAAAAGAACAAATTATCTCCCTATATCCACCACAGAATTCCTGAAATAGAACAATATGGAAATCAACTAGAATGGGTGGAGAACACTTTAGTAGACCGAGATAGCACAGAAGTTGTTGTCAATAATGTGTTGATTGATCTAGAAATAAGACTTGATGAAGATTCCTTTGTACAGGTGCCAGGGTAATCCCAATCCCAAAGGGAAACACGGGAACACAATGAGCAACTAGCAGAAGAAGGACCTCAAGAGCAAGAAGAATCAGAGCAACTAGACATATCAGAAGAGCTGGCTCATCTAGAACACATCATGAGTAATCCTTCTATTGTATAGACTCCTTTAAATGAGGAGAAGAATCCCAAAAGAGATAGAGAGGATGCCACTTCTTCTAGCAGACCTGTTGCACAAACTTATGTCAAGAGGCAAAGGTTAAATCATTTTTCAGAACAAGAATTCACAGAGGAAACAGCTAGAACCATAGTTACATTAAGAGAAGAAAGCAGGGAGACCACTCCCTCTAGAGGTACACAAGAACTTTCCACTTCACAGGCTCAAATGCTAGAGAGACAACAGAGCCTGGAATTATCCTCATTCAGGGCTCCAATTGGCTAGAATTAGGACATTAGAGAGAAATACAAATAAATAAAGGCTAGAAACAAAAGATTGAAGGCCCAAAGCTATGCACAATACCTTAAAATGGCTCCCACTAATCAAACAAGGCTAATGTCAACCTTTGATGTAAAAGAAGGTAAGATGCAAATGACTTTCATGAAGCCTACCACATAGGAGCCCAAGTCTATAACAGATTACTTGAAGACACATTTTGAGGTGTTGGCGAAGGATATACATCCTATCGACCAAATATAATTACACAAACAAACCGGGGAAATGGTTTATTCCACATTGACCAGCAAGGCCATTGTAGCACATCAACTCCAAAATTCGCTTAGTAATATATTAGCGCAATTCCAGTTAGAGAAGGCATCTTCATAGGCCAAGGATACCAGGATAAATTTCTTAGAAGACTTAATCATAGAGTTGGGGCATGATCCCAAGGATGTAAAGGCTGCAAAAAAGCTAATCAAAAATAAAAATGATGACATGGTTGCATTGAAAAGGCAGCTCAAAATTCCTCCTCTACATCATCCACAAATAGATAAAGTATTAGAAACTCGGAAGGAAGAGGAGCTTATGGACTTAGTCCTTAAGCTGAAAGATCAACTAAAAGAAACATAGAAAGAGTTGGATAACTTGATTCAGTCTAGACAGAGTGAGTTGGCCATCACTCCACAGACTGTCATTCCTACAGTCTCTACAGCAGTGCCCTCCCCATTGGTTGCTTCCTTAGCACCAACAGTTCCACCAGCTACAACTATGCTAGTCACAGGTACATCTACAAGCGCAGCGACATCCACAGAAAAGACATCCGAATTGGTAAAAGCCATGGAGGAAATTACCATCCAGGCTACTGAGCTCAAAAAGCTTAGAGTTTATTTTCTTTTCAGCTACTGAAAAGAAAAATGAGTTGAGTTGAGAAGGTGCATGTATACAGTTTCATACATTTCCTCTCTTAAAGAACAGAAACACTTGGCAAGTGACCGAGGACTTGTGCACTGATGTGGCATCATTTATTCCGTCATCTGAGCCCTTACATATAGTCTACAAGAATCTTCGACTTACTTGGAGATTGTTGTAGCAACTACAACCACCCTCCAAGTTTTTTCCCTCGTTTCATTTTGGAACCTCCCTACTAAAATCCCAGCATCTTATCTTACACTGCCCAGGTACTTGTGCTTTCATTTGAGTTTTATATTTCGCTTTATGATGTAGGAGCATCCAGCTAGGGCACCATGACCGGGTGTTGGTCTCCGCCAAGGTGGAAAGTTTTATTAGCGAATTGGTTTCTTTATGTTCAGTTTGTCAAAGTAGGATGTAGGACTTTGTTTTTATTTTTAATCTCAGAATTAGTTAGGGACAGTTTTTTTGGTTAGGGTCTCTATTTTGTTTGTCTTTAATAATCAATAGGTTAATAACTTTTCTTTCATTTTAGAGGAAAAAGACAAATATGTCTAATGTAAAATCTTGCAGTACAGGCAGAACTGAATACATGAATATTTATGTAACTAATAAGAATTGCAACTGAAAAAGGCAGCTCACCTGAAAGACTATGCAACTGAAAGACTACCGCAGGTGATGACATAGTTGCATTGAAAAGGCAGCTCAAAATTCCTCCTCTGCATCATCCACATGTTAGCGCTTGGAATTCACCTAGGCTGAGATAGACAAACTCTCAAGGCTACATCAAACCATTTCACCTCGTAGCTAGCCCTACGAGGTATGAGAAGGCTCTCTCGAGTCAAACTCGGTAAATTTGTCAATAAGATGAGTTGACCAATTAGGAACAAATATTTTAGGCTAGTAAATTGATAAGAGGGTTTGATTTTAAGATTTTTGGGTTTTTTGGTGGCAATTGGAGGGAGTGCAATTCCGGGTGCGGGGATTGAGCACAGTTTTTGGAGGGGGATCTTTGGGGCAAGGTAGGAGTGAGCGTTGATGCCTTAATCTGAGATGGATGATCAGGGATGATAGAGAAGGAGATAAAGAGGGCAAACAAGCATTTGAGTCCTCTCTAGACAGTAGAAAACATAAATTTTGAACAAACTAAAAAGATGAGCATGTCAAAGCATGATTTCAAACTTTATCACTTCATCTGTCCAAATAAAAGCAAAAGAGAGATGTGGAATACATAAACAAACTACAAGAACATGTAGAGAACACACCATCAACACAACAATCCACAAGAATCCACAATGATGTCTGCAAAACCCTGGCCTTCCTTTTCTCTAAATTGCAGAGATAGATGTACAAT
>APFE030808634.1:0-18534 GCA_000404065.3 Pinus taeda
TTTCTGACAAGAATTTCTACTAAAAGCTCACTTCTTGTGGATCTCTTGAATTTCTTAAGCAGGGGTCTCTCTCTAGCATCCATTTGGTCTTTCCTTATCCCTTTAAGCAAGTCATCATGGATGACTTGTTTGCCCCGTGTCATTTTACTAACTTTCTCCATGATATGCTGGAAGAGGCCATTCATAAATTACCTTTGTTCTCGGGTGGTGATTTAGCCGTTGCTAGAAAGCATCTATCCAGGGTCACTCATATAATAATCATATATTGTCTTTCTTCGCAATATAAGCATGAAGATGTCAAGATGCGTCTATTTGCCTTTCCTTTAGAGCGTGATGCTTTGAATTGGTTTCATAATTGTCCTGAAGATTCTTTCGCTTCTTTACAAGACATCATCAATGCTTTTAAAGATAGATTGTTGAAATTTCTAAGTTTAACCTGTTAGAAATTCTTCCTGTACTATCTGATTTGTTTCTTTCTACTTGTTCAATTACTTAACAAGTTATTTACCATGTAAAAACTGAAAATAAATACTAGTATCGACACATACAAATCAACAACTGAAAGTAAACAAGCACACAGGTGACACCGTTGTTTTTGGACTAATATCCCCGGAAAATCCCAATGCAGGAAAACTGGTGCAGCTATTCAGAGGGTTTTATTATTATGCAGTTTCAGAATACAACCTAGGTGCCAGAAATGGCTCACCCAACAGAGAATGCCCTCGGCAGTAGTACCTCTTAGTCGGAGACAGATATTCTGGCTAAATCACGGGATGAACGATCCCACAGCAACAATGCAGCTACTGCTGCTCTGCGTCACTCTGATAGAGACTGTGTCACGCTATTTGGCTCTCTAGCTCCTAGTCTGTCCCACGAAATCCTCGAGCGCTGCCTCGAGGCCCTGCGTCAGCCTCTCTGGTCTCTGAATCAGCTTTTGGAACCTCTGTGTCAGCCCCTAGACCCTCTGCATCTCACACGCTGGCCTCTTTGGCTCTGTGCAACTCCTGGTTGCCTTTGTGTGGCCTCTAGATGGCTCTGCGTCAACCTCTCCCGGCTCTGCGTTGATCCTCTTGGTATTAACTCTACCTCTCTGCTATGTATGTATTCACTGCCCCTTAGCCAATGTTTTCAAAACCGGCCGGCTCGGAACCGACTCGGCTGAGTTGGTTCGAGCCAGGCCCTCAAACTTTGACTTGGCCTAGGAAACGATTTGGTCGGCCGGGTTGTCTGACGACTCGGCTGAGTCTGCATTAACTTAGCCGTGTTAGAAAAAGCAGCCCATAAACCCGTAAAACAAAGATTTTTTTTTTAAATTGTTCTTTTGGGGAACTCCAAACCAGATTGTATTTTGTTAATTTTAGGTATGTTCTATGCTTAGAGCAATTTATTTCAATTTTCATAGTTAGCTCAATATCTTTTCCAGATTAGCAATCACATCAGCATTAAAGTAAACTGCAGATAGAACAAAAACATAAATTGCAGAAGACAAGCCAAGACAAGAGGACACAAGATGTGGCGCTAGCCAAGGACAAATCCCAATGTGGGGAAACCCTTGATAAATTCTTCTTCTATGTTCTTCAATAGTTTAGCAGAGAGAGAGAGATAGTGCATTTACAACATAAGTCAACATTTTGACTTTCTATATCTATATGAGATCAGTGGAAGACACGTTGCTTCCACTGATTCTCTAAGGTGACTCCTTCACCTATCATAGTGTTGCATCTTGTCCACATGCTGCACCTTGTTGTGCTGCACCAAGCTGCACTTATCATGACCATGCTATGCACTTCATATTGTTGCTCTTGTCACTAAGCTGATCCAATCATTGCGCTGCTCTTTATCATGGATCTGCACCCAACATTGTACTTATTGCTGATCTGCACTCAATGACTTCTATGTTGTACTCATCAAGCATCCATCATCATTTTGCTGCCCCAATCCTGCTGCAATCATCACCATGCTGCATCCTTGTTATCTGACTAACCCTCAGCATAATAGCCCAGTCCATCTGATAGGCAATCTTGAGAATAACCTTGTTGTTGACTATGGCCTGTGGCCTAGCCTAGCAACAAGATAGGCCTCCAATACTTTATCTTGCTAGCATCATATGAACTTGACTGTGCTGTCAGCCCTTTCAAACACCCAGTTGTTTATATAAGTTGATCTAGAGCAGATGCATTCCTTCACTATGTAACAATGTCTTATCACCATGCTGTCACCTACAACAATCTGAGTTTATACTTGACTGCGGATTAGGGCTGCGTATGAAGCTCCCTTGGACAGTGAATAGGAGTCAGCTGCAAGGGCTTCCTTCTACTATGTCTAGGCTTCATGACTGTGGCTAAGTAGCAGCTGCATCATCTCCTCTAGGACTGTGTATAGATCCTCTTTCTAACTGCGGATAAAGAGTCTCTTTCTTGCTGCGTATAGAGTCAATAGACAGCAGATTCAAGCCTTCATTTAGGCCCTATATTAGCCCTCTTCTCATCTGTGGATTGAGCCTCTTGAGACAACGTATAGAGGCTTATATTTTCTGCGTGTAGGTGTCCTCATAAGCCTGCGGCTAGGGCATAACTTTATTGTGACTATGGCTTCATAATTTGCAGCTACAACTTCATTATGACAGCGGCTAGGTCTCCTCTCTAGGGCTGCGGTTAGATGTCTCCCTTGACTGCATATTAGGCCCTCCTCGCTGTGGATTAGTCCTCTCTCAACTGCAGTTAGTGTAATGACCCATTTTTAATATAGAGAGCACAAGAGTATTAGCATGCATACAATGCATGCATATGATAGCTACATATGCATGTATTGCATGTACTGCACTATTATATATATATTCTAAATTAACTATAAATGTTGAATATCACGACACTGCTTCTGATAGAAGTTACACCCTCAGCCATCACCAAGCATATTGCTTAAATGCATCATAATTAAAGGAGAAAATACCCTAATTAATTTCAATAATATAAATTTAAAAGTATAAAGTAAATTTGGTTATAAAAGAAATAAATGAAAAATTTATGTTAATTAATAATATAGTTCTATATATTTATATATCCCATAATATTATTAAATTATTAAAATATAAATTTAAATCAAAATAAATAAATATTAAAAACTATGGACATTTAAAGAAAACAAATAAAAAAACCTAAAGCTAAACTAATACATGTCAATATACCTGCAGTTTTGGACAGATAGAGTTACACGTTACAAAGGAAGGTGTCACTAGGTAGGGGGCGGTGACCGCCAAGAAATGATACATAAAGACGGAAGAGGAGCATGATAAGGGGGGAAAAAATATACAGAGAGAGGAGGAAAAATAAATCTGTTTGAGGGATGAGCCAAGGGCTCGATTTTGGAACTGAAATTTGGAAAAGCTTCAGCTGTTCTTGGAGTTTTGGGCACGGGGGTTAGTGGACTTCCATTTTGAAGTCCACTGGATCTGGGAACTGTAGAGGTTGATCCCAGATAGGCAGGGAGGAATCGGTTGATTTGGTAATGGAACTAGAAAACTCGGAGCAACGTGGACCAACACCGATGCGAGAATCAGGTACACTATTGCATTTAATTTGATAGAATTTTACAACAAATTTGTCCATCTAGTTGAATTTTAATATCAGTCTTTATAGTTAGGGCCTCCTTTAGTCAATGGATTAGAGCTTCTTTAGATTGCGTATTGGAGCTCCTCAAGGCAGTAGATAGATCTCCCTTCAATTTGCGGCTAGAGCTCTCCCTTTCGCTGCGGCTAGGGCATCATCTGTACTACGGCTATGGCTTCATCCTTTCTGCGACTAGGGCATCATCTTAGGCCAACGTGTACTCTTGGTGTCTCTCCTTCACCAAAACCCAAAGACGTGGAGAGGAGGAGATCACATGAAGAGTATGTGTGTGTGACAAATGACTTCAAGTCCTTTTCTATTTATACTAAAATGTGGAGGTTGACTAGACATGACTGTTGGGCTTTTGAGCCTACATAAGTTGCTGGCCGACTTGACAATTTGTCCATAATCAAAATAAACTCATATCTTCATAAATACTTATCGGAATTGGATGATCTTTAGATCAATCCTACACCTCTTGATGAGAGGGATCCAAGAAAAATATCAGTTGCCATAAATAAGATGACCCACATGAAGTTTGGCCCTAGTTGCCAATTTTAACATATTTTGTCTATTTTGTCTTTGGGGTCCATTCCCCTCTCCTAAACCCTAATTAACCCACCCAACCCCTCTCATTTCCTCACAGCGATCTCATGCATTTGAGTGAGAATTTCAGTGAGAGTTTGTAAGGAGTTGTTGAGTTTGCTTTTGGAGCAGTGGTGAGGAGTCTTGGGCAAGCATTGTAGCTAGAGTGAGGAGCTTCTTGGGCAGCCATTTGGAGTATCATTTGCCATTGAGGAGTTGGTTTCTTGGAGCAACCTTGAGGAGGCAATTTGTGCCTAGAGGTATTTTTTCACTTGTAAAAAATCTGTTTTTGCTTATCAAATTTTATGTGCAAATCTAGAAATTGGAGAAAGAGTTTTTTTTTTTTTTTGTGAAAGAAATGAACATTGAACCATGTTTTTTGTTTTGTTTTCATTTTCAGATTTTTTGCTTTCATTTCCAAGTCAAAAAATGGCACCTGGAGTGAAAACTGCTGCTTGGGCTTGTGTTGAAATGGTTGATAGTTAAATGCATTGCAAATTTTGCCATAGGAAAATTAAGGAAGGTCCTAAGGGCATTAATAGGCTGAAACAACACTTGGCGGGGATTAGAGGCCAATTACTCTATGTACCTCACCAAAAATTGGGGAGATTAGGAAGGATTTGTTAGCTAGCTTTGAGAAGTTTAAAGAAGATAAGGCTAGGCAAAAAGAGTTAGAGGCTGAAATTGGGAGGAAGTGGAATATACAAAAAACGCTGGCTACCAACCTCCATTTTGATTTTGAGGGTTCTTCCACTATCCCTTGTACTGATGCATCCAACCCCTTCCAATTTGTTCCTCCCTCTTTTGAGTCTATTCAAGAAAAGGGAAAGGGTAAAATGAAAAAGGGTGATATGAATATCAAAAGTTATTGCACTCCCTCCTCTCCATCAGATGCACATGGTCCTCAAGCTAGTAGAAGTCATATGCAACCCACTTTAGATGACCATTGGAATAAAGAATTGAGGGAGACTACTTGTGATTACATAGCTAGATGGTGGTATGATGTTGATATCACCTTCAATGCTTCCTGTTCACCATATAATGAGACTATGTTTGATGCCATACATGCTACCGGAAAAGGATTCAAAGGCCCTACTATGCATGAGCTAAGGGGGTATCGTTTGCAGAAAGAAATTTCCTCCATTAATGAGTATTTGAAAGATTTCAAGGACTCATGGGCAAGAATAGGATGTACCATCATGTTAGATGGATGGACTGACAAAGAAACCATGCCATCATAAAATTTCTTATCTTTTGCCCACAGGGAACCATGTTTCTAAAATTAGTTGATGCATCTAATAAGGTAAAAGATGGACAATTGTTGTTTCAGCTATTGGATGAGGTTCGTGAAGAGGTGGGGGTGGCTAATGTTGTTCAAGTCATCACAGATAATGCCTCTAACTATATTCTTGCTGGTAAACTGTTAAAGGGAAAACATAGAACCATCTTTTGGACCCCATGTGCTGCACATTGCATAGACCTCATGCTTGAGAATATTGGCAAATTAGATTGGGTCAAAAACACTATAGATCATGCCAAAAACATAACAAAATTTATGTACAATCATTCATGGATTTTGAGCCTGATCAGGAAACACATAGGGGGCAGGGATATTATTAGGCCTGCCATCATTAGATTTGCTACTCATTTTTTGACATTGCAATCTATGCTTTCACAACATAGAAACTTGCAAAAGATTTTTCCAGTGAAGAATGGAATCAAAGCTAGTGGTCTCACAAACTGGAAGGACAAGAATTGAGAAAGAAAGTTAATGAAGAAATATTTTGGAGAAAGGCAACAGAGATTGTGAAGCTTGCTGAGCCACTGGTTAAGGTGTTGCGGTTGGTGGATGGGGAAAGATAGGCTATGGGCTTCATTTATGAGGCTATGGATCAAGCAAAGGAGCAAATAAAGAGGGTGTACAAGGATAAAGTGGCTAAGTATGGGCCCATTTGAGCAATCATTGATGAAAGATCGAACAATCAACTCCATCGCCCTATATATGCAGCTGGGTATTTTTTGAATTCACGGTATCATTATAAAGCTAAGGCGGCAGGAGCTTTGAGGGGGGAGGTTAGAGATGGATTGATTGATTGCATTGATCGCATGATCCCATTGGAGTGTGATTAGCTGGAGATACACCGACAGGTCACAACCTTTAGCACTGCCTCAGGTACCTTTGGGAAGAACCTAGCAAAGATTGCAAGGGATGCAGATGAGCCAGGGAAACAAAAATTTCAATTTTCAAATTCTTAATACTTATTTTGTTAAATCGTTTATAATTTGAAAGTTGGATATAATTTGTAATTTTGTTGAGCTAACTCATTACACTCCTATGTTTTTTGCAGCACAATGGTGAGAGGCTTTTGGTAGCCATTGTCCTGAATTGCAAAAGTTTGCAATTCGTATTTTGAGTCAAACTTGCAGTGCTACTGGGTGTGAGCGCAATTGGTATGTCTTTGAGAAGATTCACACAAAGAAGAGAAACTGTTTGGATAAAAAACAATTAAATGATCTAGTATATGTCCAATACAACCTCCGTCTCAGGCGCAACCAATTACTGAACAAAAGACCTGATTCAGATCCCATTGTGTTGGAAGACATTGATCCAACATCAGACTGGGTAGTGGAGAGTCATCCAGCAGAGTTTTCTTTTGATGAGGATATGGATTATGAATTACAAACAATAGTATCACTCGAACATAATGTTCAGTTGAATGTAGATCCTGATCCACTTGTATCAGCCTCAACCTTAGAGCCAACAAGTCCTCTAGTTGCGGGTGCTTCCTCTGCTCAGCCACGACAAAAGCGCATATCTCGTCTATCTCAGCTTGCAGCTGCTGCACAACCTGCTAGTGCTACCACTTCTACAGTTGCAGTTGGAGATGATGATGATGAGGAGCCATGGGCCCCCCTGTCGGACTTTGATCTAGAGATTGATCCACATGATCTCGGCTCCTCTAGCAATAGCCATTAGTACTGGTCACAATTTACTTTTGTTGTAGAGGCCATTTCTAGCCTCCTTGGTTATGTGTTTTTGTTTTGATCTCTATATCATGATCATGTATGTATTGGACAATGCACTGGGTGCCATTTTGATATAATGGATATATTCATGAGCCTACTTTGATCATATGTTGTCTTCTATCTATATTCTAATGCTGTGTGTTTGAAAACATGAATGAAAATCTTTAAAATTATGTTTTTTTATAAAAATAAATAAATATTTAATGCATTTTTTACAACAATCGAGTCATTGAAATCGAGTCGACCGAGTCAATACCGAGTCGAAATAGGAGTTGGAGTCGACCCTCGGCCAAGTCAGAGTTTTAAAACATTGCCCTCAGTTGCAACTCAGATCACTCACTCAATTTCCTCAGCAAACCCTACCCCTGAAAATCAAATTCTTGACCAACTTGGTGTGTTTTCCAACTGACCCTCAAGCCTCTTCTTATACTTTTCTTGTTGGTTCATCAATGGCCGAGATTAAATCTCTAATCAACGACTAAGATTAGATTTGGCTTGATCCATGACTTTTGGACCCTTCTAACACAGTTTTATATTAATACCCTTTAATTTTTATTTTTCCTAAGTTTAGACTTAGGAACTCCATTAAAAATATTAATTATTTTAATATCTCCCAAACTGGTTAGAATCTGCCCAAACCATTTCTGGGTCTTGGAGATCTCATGTGCTTTAGCCTGTCAACCAATTTTCATGGCTAGAGCATATCCAATGCTACCCCAAATCAATACTCCCTCTTAGCGAGGACTGTGTTTTAGCAATACTCCATATTGAGTATCACCCTGATCATCCAGCATTGGTCCCTGTGCTGATGCTATGTCTCTCTGCCCAACATCCTCTACACTGTTGCATCATGTACTGTTGCCCATGACCCTGCCACTGCCGCATCCGTACGACAACTCCATCTCCATTATTCTGCTGGGTGAGCTAGCTTTGGCACCCAGATTGTATTATGAAACTACTTAATAATTAAAACCCTTAGATAGTTGCACCGATTTTCCCGCATTAGGTTTTTTTGGGGACATTGGCCCAAAAACAACGGTGTCACTTGTGTGCTTGTTTTGTTTCCTTCAATTGATGATCTGTAATGTGTTGAGCATGTACTTGTATTTATTTTCAGTGTTTACATGGTTAATAATTTGTTAATTAATCAGAACAAGTAGGCATAAATAAATCGGAAAAGTGCATGAAGGGTTTCTAACAGTTAGACTTAGAAATTCCAATAGTTGGTCACGGATCTCCTTCAATCCACCGAGGAAAACATCTATCTGCTCTCCCTTCTGCATTTGGTATGACCACAACTGATTTTCAAGTAACATCTTCTTTTGCACAGAAGTATGCTGGTACAATTTCTTCAGGGCATCCCACATCTCATTTGTCGTGTCCTTCTCTGCAATATGTGACACCACATGATCCTTGACCCCATCAAGGATGATGCATTTCGCCCTGGCCATTGCCTCCTCGTACTTCTCATTTTCAGCTGAGTCAATTGGGATCGCTATTGTTGTCAAGGCGACGTCCTTGATGTGATATTTGTCTAGAATGGACAAGATCCCGACTGTCCAGACCACGAAGTTGGATGCTCTGTCCAACCTATCCTAATCTCTCAGTCCATTGATGACCATTATGTTGCTCTTGTTCTGACTCCTCTGAGTCTTTTTACTTCCCTCCTGGAAGTCCTCTGTTTGACTTCCTCTGAGTCTTGATTTCCTTTCTGGAAATCCCTCCTCCTTGGTCTTGCCCTGTTAGGTACTGTTCTGACCACAGTACCCCACTAGCTTCGCTTCATAAATTATCTGCAGCTTCCTATACCCCTACAACTTGAAGGACTGAGCCTTTAGGCTCTGCGCAGTCCCGACACTGGCAAAATATGCACCTCTTGGCCACAACGTCGATCCTTCCTGACTGAGAAAGATGACTGGGCACTGCGTAGGTCAGGTCTGATCCTCTCTGCCTCTGCGCTGATCCTCCTCCTAGCTTGAATTGATGATGCAGGCCCTCTGTGTCACCCCTTCCTTGCTGCTTTTTTCTAGGAACAACTTCTGTCACTCGAGACAACTGTTTCTGCTGCTACTGCTCTGCTCGACTGATGCCTTTAGTTATCCTGTGATCTGCAACCTCGCTCCGATACCATGTTGGAATTTCTAAGTTTAACTTGTTAGAAATTATTCCTGTATTATCTGATTTATTTCTTCCTACTTGTTCAATTACTTAACAAGTTATTTACCATGTAAATATTGAAAATAAATACAAGTACAATATCAACACATATAGATCATCAACTGAGAGTAAACAAGCACACAAGTGACAGTTGTTTTTGGACTAATGTCCCTGGAAAAACCCAATGCGGGAAAACCAGTGCAGCTATTCAAAGAGTTTTATTATTATGCAGTTTCAGAATACAACCTAGGTGCCAGAAATGGCTCACCCAACAGAGAATTCCCTTAGCAGTAGAACCTCTCAATTGGAGACAGATATTCCAGCTAGATCACCAGATGAACAATCCCTTTGATAGGGACTGCGTCACCCTATCTGACTCTCCAGTTCCCAGTCTGTCCCACGAAATCCTCCAGCGCTGCCTCTAGGCCCTGGGTCAGCCTCTCTGGCTTCTGCGTCAGCTTCTGGAGCCTCTGCGTCAGCCTCTGCGGCCTTTGCGTCAGCTTCTAGAGCCTCTGCGTCAGCCTCTCTGGCTTTTGCGTTAGCTTCTGGACCCTCCGTGTCTCACACGCTGGCCTCTCTGGCTTTGTGTAGCTCTTGGCTGCCTCTGCATGGCCTCCAGCTGGCTTTGTGTCAACCTCTCCTGGCTCTGCGCTGATCCTCCTATTAACTCTACCTCTCTGCTATGTATTCACTGCCCCTCAGCTGCAACTCAGATCGCTCACTTGATTTCCTCAGGAAACCTTGCCCCAGAAAATTGAATTCTTGATCAACTTGGTATGTTCTCCAACCAACCCTCATGCCTCCTTTTATACTTTTCTCGTTGGTCAATCAGCGACGGAGATTAAATCTCTAATCAATGACTAAGATTAGATTTGACTTGATCCTTGACTTTTGGACCCTTCTAACACAATTTTATATTAATACCCTTTAATATTTTATTTTTCCTAAGTTTACATTTAGGAACTCCATTAAATATATCAATTATTTTGATATCTCCCAAACTGTTTAGAATCTCCCCAAACCATTTCTGGGTCTTGGAGATCTCATGTGCTTTAGCCTCTCCACCAATTTTCATGGCTAGAGCACATCCGATGCTACCCCAAATAAACATAGATATGGAGATCAAGGTGGTTCGCCTTGTGCCCCTAATACTATGCAACAGGATGAAAGTGATCTTGTAAAGGATCCAATGGTCAATGAAAGATTTCGAGACAATTCTCCCAATCAAAATGTGCCATCCACTTGGACCGTTGCAAGAGGAATCATGATAGTGGAAAAAGAGGAACAAGTTGTCAAATCAATGTCGACAATGAAAGGGAAAATGATAAGCATCTTATAAACATCTTGTAAAAGAACTAAAATAGTTGGTTAAAGACATGCAATTTAGTCAAACAGTTGGTAAAAAATATGGAGCTTAATAAAGAAAAATTGATAGCTGATTATGCCAAGGATATGAGAAATTTGTACACCCAACTGGAAAAACGTGATGAGGAGATGGAAATCATGAAAATTAAACACTTTGTTCACGTAGCCATCGTAGTAGAAAAGTGTGCTCAGAATATGAAGGCTATGAGGACCAACATGCATAGTCATCATGAGAAAGAAATGAGTGCTATTCAAGTAAATTATAACACAATGATGGAGGCCATGGAAGCAAGTCATGACAAAGAAAGGACTTCCATGCAAAACTATTTACTTATCATGAGAGAAAAACATGCTAAGGAGATGGAAACCATGAAAGCTAATCATGACATAGAGATGAGCTCTATGCAAAATTGCTTGATGACCATAAAAGTAGATAATGACAAAGTAATAAAAGATATGGAGGATAGTCAGATATGTCTTCAGAATAAGTTATTGACCATGGAGGAAAACCATGCCACGGAAGTTAGTGCTATGAAGGTTGAACACTCTAACTAGATGGATGCCATAAAATTTGAAAAAATCACTCTTCAGAATAAGATACAGGTATAGGAATTTTAGCATGTGTCAGAGGATGAAAGAAACAAGGAAACATCAACAAATCATAAGCCTCCCTGTCTGCTGAAACAAGCTCCATCTTAATATGAGGAGATCATTTGTTCCATTGAAAAGTGGCTAATTGAAGGTGACTCAGATAAAAGGGAAATTGATAAGAATCAAGTTGATGCTTGCAAGGTTGATCCACCAGTAATAACAGATTAGGTTCATGAAAATAAAGAAGCGCAGGTCACAGCTGTCTTGAACAGTCCATGTTTTCCATATGAGCATTTTTTGGATCAAGAAGGAAGTTGTGCGCTGACCATATCATCATCAACATCAAATCCTAACGAAAACAAACGAACAAAATGAAAGAGAAGAAGGAAGAGGCTTGATACATTTGATGGCCTAAAACAAATCGATTTTTGGATAAGACATAGTCCTATGATATGCAGGATCGGGCATGAGACATTCGAAAAACAACCCACAGATTTGCTAGAAAGCAGGCAAATGCTCACCATGCACTACATTGAACGCATATGGTGCCATGGGGCATCCTTTGTATTGTATTCCTAACCTTACACCCTTTTATTTCAGTATTTTATTTTGTAGGTAGATTTATGTTTTTCATGTTATTAGGATAGTTAATAAATGAAGAGCTTATTTCTTTCCTGTGCGTAATTTTATATGATGATTTTTGGATGGACGGTACTTATGTTATCTTGTGTGTTGCATGGATGCATATTTTGGATTCTCACATTCCTCTGGTGCAACAACGTGTCCCCAAGTAGAGCTAGATGTTGATCACTATGTGTCAACAACTCATAGCAGTACACCCCCTCTTTTTGCAAAAGGGATAGCACTTGATCGATGTGTCCATGTCGTCCAGTTATCATCATCAACTTGATCATCATATTATAATGCAAACCCATTCTGCATGTATATGATGTAAATAATCTCAGTAGAATCATGTCATATATGTAACAACCTACGTAAACTTATCTTTTTAGTGACGATTTCCATTCTAGGAGGTTTTTTGTTTCACCGATCCATTCTCGGATGGTCAGTAAAGTTTTCCTCCAGTTTTACCCCAAAGTTGGAATGAATTTTATCACTAGGATCTTAGCCAAGTCCTATTGTTTTAAATCGACTCTATGTAAAAGTAATTTTGGAATAATCCTAACTATTTGGTTAGATTATTTTATTACAGATTACTTGGTTTGCTAGATTTTATTTGTGTCGCAGAAGTGGGTAATCTGTGAGGGTCTATTACAAATGGGTTTTCCCCTTTATGATGTAAAAAAATGAAAATCATGATGTAAAGTGTCTTGAAGGTTGGAAAAATAATTTATCCCCTCATAGGTTAATTAATTAAATTTTCTGGTCAAAAATTAATTAAAATCTTAAGACAGAAATTTAATTCATTCTAGATCCTGGGTAAATTTAAATTTTCCAAAGGCAAAATTCGTCGGTCCTAAAAAAATAAATTTTAAAAAGTCTTGGGACTAAGGTAAATTAATTATTCTAATAAATATTAAACCTTTTGATCTCTGGGTATTAAGTCAAAGTCAAAATTTTGGGGAAATTAACTCAATTTTTATTTTTGAATTTATTAAAATGCATTTAATTAAAAAATTCGAATTTCCCCAAATATTTAAATATTTCGACGAATGAGATTAAAATAAATCTTAATCTTCATCAACGGTCAAGATTGCTTTGACGAGGATCACTCAAACTAGCTGTTGGAGGATTTATCTTTAAATAGGAGGTCATTTGTCAGTCGATTGATCCGATCTCTGAATCGTGTACTAAGCTTTCAAGCTCTCTTGTATACTTTTTTGAATTAATGCAAAAGTCTTTGGGGTTTCAACGTGTTGTGGTGTTCCTCTTCATGAACTTATTGTAACAATGTTTAATTTTTGCCTAATGTTATGTGAAAACTATCAACCAATAACTCTTTTAGAATAATACAGGTATCTTATTCAGTTTATTGGATCTAGGGTAACATTCTTAATTTTGATCGATGTAGCAAGTATCTCTATTTCTTCAAAATTTCATTGTTGTTTTATTTTTCTAATTGGATTGATGGTTGATTTAGTGTTTGTAGGAGATCTTTTGGGTTTTCATTGAGCGTTTGGGGATAGTTCTCGGTTGGACCAACCAACTTTCAGCGTATATTTTTAGAAGAGCCTACTGCACATAAATTTCGAGACTTATCTTAAGATTAAATTATTTTTCCTGCAGGGTGTTTCTGGGCTAGTACCTCTCCAAAATTTTCATTTTTTTATTTTTATTTTTTAAGTAATTGTGGAAAATTGATAGATTTCGCTATTGAGAGCCTTAGATTATCATATCTAGGAGTAGAGTTGGACTCATACTCCTCTGATCTGATAGATCTACCGTCTTTGTGCATAGATCTGTAATTTTTTTGGTTTTCTGACCTAGGTTTTTGGGGCTTTGTTTATTTTGTAGATCTGGGTTCTGGGTGTTTTGTTTTTGCAGGTGCAGATCTAGAGGATTTTTTTTTTGAAGCCAGATCTAGGCTCTGGAGGGTAAGATCTGGCTTCAACACCAGTTTGTAGGGGCATTATTTCAAATTATTTTCAGTTGGAGGATTTCAGAGTTTAGATATGAGGTTTTTTTACAAGAGTTTCAACGACAAATTTTTAGCAGAAGAATATATCATTTTAATTAAAAAATTTTGGGAAATTTTCTTAGGTTTTTGGTTAACATTTTCTGTTGCGTTTTTCCCCTCTGGAAAATTTTGGTTTTTTTTTTTTGGTGACTGTGTTTTGGGGTTTCTCCTCATCTTAGTCCTTTTGCTGTTCTCCCTCTCCTCCGCCCCGCGGCTTTTATTGCTATTCCAACATCTCGAACCTGCAAGAAAAAACCTTCATGGTTTCATTCCCTCGACCTGTGCTCTATCCTCCTATTGTGCGTGAACCCTTTCTTCCTTCCTGTGTTTTCAGCTCCCTATTCCTTCACGCAGCCCCAGCTCTTCCTTCTCTGCGTGCTCCTCTCTCATTCCTTGCCAAAAGCTCCAGTTCTTCTTCATTTCTTTGCGGCCTTCCCCACTCATCTGTTCCTGCGTCAAATTTCCTGCTCCCTCCATCAGCAGCCACGCTAAACCTGCAAATCATGAAAGGAAAAACCCCTACTTGTGGCTCTCTCCAATGTTGCCTCCTTGTTGCGTCCTTCATTATCTTTGCAGCTCCCTCCCTTCTGTGGCGGTATACTAACTTGCGTCCAAGCATTCCTCCTGCCGCCATTGAGTCAACTTGCAAGTTAAATTCTTAGCTCTTGCTGCCTCCCTTTTGCCCTGCTCTAGTTCCTCTCTGCCGCTGTCCAAACCTGCATATGCACACGCAAACAAGTCGTTTTCATTTTTTTCTATTTTGTTTCATCTTTAGGTTAGGGTTGGGTGTGAATAAAAAAATTTCGATTTTTTTTCTTTTTGTTTTAATTTTTTGTTTTTTGTTTTTTGACTTTTTCATTTTTTCTCTTGATTTTAATTTTTGTGTGATTTTGATTCTTATGGCATTATAATAAAAATTATAAAAAAAAAAATTTCATTTCCATTTTTTTTTTTGATTTTATAACTTTGATTTCTATGTTTTTTTTTTCTTTTTGTTTTTTTACTTGAGGCTTTAGTTTCATTAGGGTTAGCCTTTTTTTTAATTCGTTTTTTTTTTTTTTTTTTTTTCATTTTTTTGTTTTGATTTTTTGTGACTTTAACTTTTTTGTAGAGATTTAAATCAAAAGAGGACTTAGTGCTTTTACATTAAAAAATTTAAATTTTATGTGGCCTTTGGCCCATTAAAAATTTACTTCAATAAGTTTTTTTGATTTTTTTTTTTTTTTTTACATTTGTCACATTAAAAGATTTAATTGACCATTTACCACTTCAAATTTGCTTCATAAGCTTAACACATTAAATTTTCCTAAGGAATAATTAAATTGTTAATCTAAAGTTCCTTCTTGGTGTCTTTTTGTATTAAAAGTAAAATTTAAAAGGAAAATTGTGTGGTATTGATATTTTCATTTCTCTATAGTCAAACATGCTTAATAATCACTTAAAATCATATCTAAAGATTGACTATAGGAAATTCGATAATTTTTTCTAGATCCGAGTCATTAAAAAAAAATCATTTAAATTTTAGGATTGTGAATTGCTTAGCATTTCAATTTCATGGTTCCTCATGGTATTTAGATCTTTCGGAATTTAATTGCTATACTTGCATGTTAAGATCATTGTTTCTTTTGAATAGCTTGATTGCGTTTTTTCAAGTAGGTTGGTGGTTAATTGAACATCTAAGGCACTAGTCTAAAAAATTCATTTCTATCTTGTGGTTGTGTGTTATTCATCTCATTTAATCAGAACTTGTCTCATTTTCATTAAGCTATTCACCCTTAACTCTCCTAGAGTCTGCGTTCCACAAGTTTCCTTCATTCATTTGCCCCTAGGGACTACCTTCCTTGACTTGTTTAGGAGAGAGTCTAAACGGAGCGAGGATTAGAGTGACAACCCTTACTCTGAGCGTTGTCATGGTGCTTAGACACTTAGTGCGACAACACAACCAATAGTGTTCTATCATCCAAGACAACTTGTGATGCATACTAGAGTGTCCTTAGATGTTAAAGGAAAGCAGTTCAATACATAAATGGTTAATGTGCCTCGTAATAGATGACCAACCTTCATTGGATGAGTAGGCTAGATGAGGGAAAGCACTGATCGGAGAGTGGATAAGAGGCATTTGAGGCTGGCTATCTATGGATCATAGGGCTGCTGGCTGGCAAGCTGCATCATAGCAGAAATATTTTCTCCCAGGGTTACCCCGACATATGGGTGGGTAACGGGCACTTCAATTTTTTACATTTCATAGCCAACCCTCTGTAAGCATAAACTTGATCATTTGCATAAATATTCTGCTCACTTGCTTGGCTTTTATTGAGTGGTTATGGAATATATCAAATCCAATTATGTGCATCAGCTTTGCATTTTAATTTCCAGATTTACATAGAACCAAATAAACACATTATTCTTGTAACCATAGGTTCTTTCAAGTTTCAACTCGCATAAAATATGGAAATTAAAACTATTAATGCTTAAGCCATCCATACAATGCAAATCTCTTTTCCATCCATAGTGGTCTTAGGGTTTTCCCGTTTGTGTTGAAGAGTTGTTCAACCTAAAATGTGGGTGTGGGTCATTGAGGTGACAATGGTGTTGAATTTTGCTTAGGGCATAACTGAACAACACAATGTTACAACTTCAACAGATCATCATTAGCATTCATATAGCATTTAACAATATCATTATGCAATTTAAATGTTCTATCATCAAAACCATGAAAAGAGCAAGAAAATATAAGCATGAAACCATAAGATAAGAGACACAGAAATTAGGCTCACAGCTAGGGAAAAACCCAGAAAAGTTCTTATCTGAGAGAGAGAGTTTCCAAATTCATCAATACATTGTAAATAACAATAGCAGAATAATAGCCAAACCAGAAACCAAAATCATAATCAATTGCCATGTCAAAATCCAACCCCCTAGAATTTCGGCATCCTCATGAAATTTTGGCCCTCCCTAGAATTTCGGCATCTTACTGAAATTTCAGCCCTCCCTAGAATTTCAGCATCCCTCCTGAAATTTCGGCATCCTCCTGAAATTTCGGCATTCCTCCTGAAATTTCAGCCTCCTCCTAAAATTTCGGCCCTCCTGTAATTTCGCTGGATAAGAGATGCATTAGCCCAAGTTTTTTGTGTCCAAAATGAGGAGAAATGATCTCCTGTATATAGCCTTCAAGTGGGGTTGAATGGGTGCCTCTTAGGGACCCAGCCGACCTAATAAATTTGAAGGCAATTTAAAAAATTCAAATTTTCATTTCTTTTTCAAGATGAAAATACCAACCATGGCTGCCATATTTACCAGCAAATGGCGACCCCTCCATGTGTGGATTTGAAAGGTAACAAACTCTTCAAGTTTTGGGAGATGTCACCTCTCTTGAACCTATGACTAGGTCTATGTATGTGGGGACCTGTTAAAATTGGCAACTAGGGCCAAACTCCATGTGGGGCATATTATTTGTGGCAGCTGATATTTTTATTGGATCCCTCTCATTGAGAGGTGTAGGATTGATCTAAAGATCATCCAATTCCGATAAGTATTTATGAAGTTATGGATTTATTTATGTTATAGACAAATTGTTAAGTCGGCCAGCAACTTATGTAGGCTTAGAATCCCAACAATCATGTCTATTCAACCTCTACGTTTTAGTATAAATAGAAGAGGACTTCAAGTCATTTCTACACACTTGGACCTCTTCCTCTCTCTACTTGTCTCTGGGTTTTAGTAGGAGGAGAGATCTTAAGGAAAAGCCGGAAAAGTCGAAAAAGCCGGAATTGTCAGAAAAGCCAGAACTGCTGGAAAAGCCGGAAAATTCGGAAATATCAGAAACGCCGGAAAAGCCGGAACTGCCGGAAAATCCAGAACTGTCAGAAAAGTCGGAACTGCGGGAAAAGCCAGAACCGTCGGAAAAGCTAGAAATGCTGGAAACGCCGAAAGAGCCGGTAATGCCGAACTGTCGGAATTGCTGGAAAAGCCGGAACTGCCAAAAAAGCTAGAACTACTAGGGACTGTCGAAACAACCGGAGCATTTGTCTCCGAAGGAAGGTAGGATGATGTATGAGATCATGGGTAGCATAATAAGTAGCATGATGATATGAGCATGGGCATCATAATGATGCATAATGATATGAGTATGGGCAACATGATGTATGAGATCATGGGCAGCATAATAGCAGCATGATGATATGAGCATGGGCAGCATAATGATGCATGATGATATGAGCATGGGCAGCATAATGATGAATGAGATCATGAGCATGGGCATCTTGATGATGAATAAGGCCATGGAAGATGCAGCATGATGAGCAGCATGAAGATGAGAGCAACTCAGTCATCAAGGTTCAACACATGTGACAGTACAGCAAGGTGTCACATGGTAATGTGCAACAAATAGACGAGATGCAACACTATGATAGGTGAACGAGTCACCTTAGAGAATCAGTTGAAGCAATATGTCTTCAACTGATTTCATGCCGATATCAAAGGTCAAAGTGATTGACTTCTATTGTAAATGTACTATCTCTCTCACTTTCTCTGCTGAACTTTGAAGAACATAAAAGAAGAATTGAT
>APFE030808634.1:42454-54066 GCA_000404065.3 Pinus taeda
GGAGAAAGAAGTCGATACTGATGATGATTGTGCCATGAGTGCTCATGCACCTCTAGAGAAGAGGTGGAGAGACATCGAGTTGTAGTCGGGACGACTACATACTAGGGGCAGGATCCTTGAGGTGCCCAAACTCTTGGACCACATCCGGCTACCGGAGCCTTTAAAGACAGTAGCATGATGACAGGTGTCGGGTGGAGCAAGGTGTGATGGAGCGGAAAGGTAGTTCTAGAGTGTAGAAGTTTGTAGCAGCGTAGTTGAGGTTGCGACAGTGCGAGAGGCACAAAAGAGGTTGTAGCAGCGCAGTGGCAGTAGAGGAGCATAGGTAGCTTCAGCATCACGAGGTTTCCAGATTGACCAGGATGTCAGTGTTTGGGTGAAGTCAGTTACTTACTTCTTGGTAACTGAGTTGCAGTGTAGCAGTTAGCAGTGGCAGTGCTATGGGTAGCATGATGCAACATGTTGAGAGGGAGCTGTAGTACAGATGTAGCAGTGGCAGTGGCAATGTCATGGGTAGCAGTACAGGAAGCAGCAGTGCAGTGGATGTGGGGCAGCAGGCCAAGCATCAGCACGAAGGGCCAATGCAGAGGATTAGTGTGATGCTACTATGGTGAAGCATTACTAGAGCACATTCCTCGCTAAGAGGGAGTGCTGATTTTGGGTAGCAGCGGATGTGCTCTAGCCTTGAAAATTGGTGGAGAGGCTAAGGCACATGAGATCACTAAGACCCAAAAATCGTTTGGAGAAATTCCACCTGGATGAGGAGTTATTAAAATAATTAATATTTTTAATGAGTTCCTAAGTCTAAACTTAGGAAAATAAAAATATTAATTTATATTAATAAAATGTGGGTGAGAAAGTTCTAAGTGACGAGGATCAAGCCAATTCTAATCTTATTCGTTGATTAGGGACTTAATCTCGGCCGTTGAAGACTCAACAGGAAAAGTATAAGAGGAGGCTTGAGGGTCAGTTGGAGATACACCAAATTGATCAGTTAGTTCGATTTTCTGGAGTGGGGTTTGCTGAGAGAATCGAGCTAGTGATCTGTTGTAGCAAGGGGTAGTTCGGCAGAAGGATGAGAATACATAGCAGAGAGGCAGAGATAGTGCCAGAGAGAATGCAGAGCTTGGGAAGGTTGACGCAGAGGCTAGCAGAGGGTTGACGTAGCAGTAGCTATGTAGAGGTTAGCAGAGCTAGCGCAGGGCCAAGAGGCAGCGATGGAAATTTTCGTGGGGCAGACTGGAGCTAAGAGGGTGATGCAATCCCTGTAGAGTGACGCAAAGCAGTGGAGAAGCTTCGAGCAGCTTTCGCTGACCAACTAAGGAGCTTTCGTAGTTGTTGTGGGATCAATCATCTGGTGGATGATCAACCAGAATATCTGTCTTCGAGGAGAGGTACTTCTGCCAAGGAAATTCTCTGAAGGGTGAGCCATTTCCGGTACCCTAGTTGTATTCAGAAAACTACATAATAATATAACCCTCATATCTGCTGCACCGGTTTTGCCGCATTGGGTTTTTCCGGGGACGATTGTCCAAAAATAACAGTGTCCCTTGTGTGTTTGTCTCAATTATTTCAGTTGCTGATCTGTATATGTGTTGAGGCTGCATTTTTGTTTATTTTAGTATTTATATTTATAAATAACTTGTGAATGGAAAGAACAAGTAGGAGATAATAAATTAGATAATGCAATAGGGATTTTTGACGTGTTAGATTTAGAAATTTCAACATGCCTAAGTCTAAACTTAGGAAATTAAAATAATTAAAGGGTATTAATTAAATTGAGGGTGAAACTTCTAGAAGAAGACGAGGATCAAGACAAAATGATCTAAGCCATTGATTAGAATCTAATCTGGGCCGTTGGTGACTCATCGATAAGATTATAAGAAGAGGCTTGATGGGTATTTGGAAAACACATCGAGTGAGAGATGAAGAGAGCAGCGCAGCAGTTGTCAGAGAAGTGATCGAGGTGATTTTTTGCATTGAGGGGCAGGGATAGTTTCCGAAGGAAGTTTTCTTGATCCAGAGAGTACGATGCAGAGAGGACAGAGAGACATCCAAAGAGGTTGACGTAGGGCCATGCTGTAGTAGGGGAGAGCTTCAGAGGGAGTTCGAAATTCTACTGAGGAACAGTCGGGATCAAGTGCTAAAGCCGGAAGGACAAAAGGCTGAAGTTTCCACCCAATAGGGGATCAGAGGAGGTGCAGCGCAGTCCCAACAACAGTGACACAATGACTGTGCGGGTGTGATGTAGTTCTACGCAGAGATTGCGCAAAGGCATTGCAGAGGCTCATCTCCAATGTAGATCAGTCCCAGATTTTCCAGTGATAGGGTGAGATCATCTCACTATTTTTTGTCTAGTTATATCTCTGTATAGGATTGCCAGTTTGGGCATCCAAAGAATTGTACT
The DNA here is from genome assembly GCA_000404065.3 of Pinus taeda. Lineage (NCBI taxonomy): Eukaryota > Viridiplantae > Streptophyta > Pinopsida > Pinales > Pinaceae > Pinus > Pinus taeda. The sequence goes on from APFE030808634.1 coordinate 44,859, forward strand.
CTGAAATTACTGCTTAACAATACAAATCCTCAGTTGCAGCACTAGTTTTCCCACATTGGGTTTTTCCGGGGACATTGGTCCAAAAGCGACGTTGTAACTTGTGTGTGTTATTTCTTTCTTGCTCAGATTCTTGTTTACGCATATTATTTAAAGTTGTGAAGGCTGCAATTGTATTTACTTTGATATTTACAGTAGAACACAGTAAATAACTTGGATGGATTAACAAGTAGGAGAAGTAATATCAGCGTGATGCAGTAGTGATTTGGGGATTCTTGAATTTTCACATGGTATCAGAGGGCAGGTGAAGAAAGAGAGCAGATTGGAAGAGCCCAACGCTAAAGAGGAGGGAGATCAAAGTGCTACGTAGGCAGTAGATCGAATCCCCAGAGGGGTTGTGCAGTCTAGGCCAGGAGGGCAAGATTCTCAAGGAAGATCTCTCTCTGAGTGAGTCGACAAAGAGGTATGATCGAGATTTGTTAGCAATAGAGGGAGCAGCGCAACAACAGGTTCAACACAGAGTAGTTTTCTGCAGTAGTTGTTGGGGTAGAAAAACGTCAGAAAAGGGAAGGAAACACTATTTGAGGGAATTTCTTCCTCAAAGAATTCCTAGCCAGGGAATTCGGTTTCTCATTTGCTGAGCAGCAATAGAGAGGAGCAGATCTACTAACTCCAGCAGGGAGTGTGTAGACCAGATCAACAACAACACAGAGGAGAGAGGAGGTAGTTCAACATTTTGTTGGCAGAGATGGCAGCTAACGGGTTGAGAGATCAAGATCAGTTGGATGGAGCATCGAACTATGTGATCTGGAAAGCTAGGATATCATGCCTTCTGGATGAGCATGATCTCAAGATGTATGTCGATAGTGTGGTAGTTGTACCTGGTGATGCAGATCCACTCAAAAGGTTCAAGGCTTAGATGGCGAAGGCCAAGCGATTGATCCTTGATGGAGTGAGGGATCATGTTGTATGTGACATTGCTGGCAAAGGGACGACCAAAGAGATGTGGGATTCCTTGGCTACGCTATATGAAGGATATTCCGAGCAGTAGAAGATGTACTTGGAGGAGAAGCTAAGATCAGCTAGGATGGAGAAAGGGGAACGCATTGATCCGTTCTTATCAAAGCTTCAAGAAGTCCGAGATCAGTTGGCAGCTGTAGGATCAACACCTCAACCTTCAGAAATGGTGAGGTTGGTCCTAAATTTAGTCTCAAAAGAATGGCAAGTGTTTGTCCAGAGTATCCTGGGCAGAGAGAGATTGCCGGATTGGGAAGGGATGTTGGCCTTTCTTCAGCAGGAAGAGATGAGGTGAGACTTAGTCAAGTGCAAACTTGATGGCAGCAACAACAGTGGGACAAAGCCCAAGGAGGAGGAAGAGAATGCAACCCTTGTATCAAAGGGGTAGAAGGAGCAACAAAAGAAGAAGAAAGATGTCTCAAAGATCAAATGTTTCTGGTGTGGTGAATCTGGTCACTATGCTATACAGTGTCCTCTCAAGAAGAAGGACAAGGACGAGAAACATGATCTATAGGTTGCAACCACTAAGATCGAGGAGGAGGAGGAGTTTTCCATGATTGCCCAGATATCTCCAGGGGAGAGGTGGTGTGATCTAGTATTGTAGTTCGAAAGAACTGCAGATGGGGAGAATCCTTGAGGAGTCAATCTCTTGGATCAATACCTTGCTACGAGAGCCCATATCAGAAGTAGCAGGATGGACCTGGGTCAGTTGGTGCAGAGGAGTGTCAGAGTGATAGTTGTAGTGGCTAGGAGCGCTAGAGTCTGAGCAGCGTAGAGCTAGTGTTGGCAGTAGTGCTATTGGCACAGAGCAGAGTCAGCAACAACGCGGTGGCTTCAATGGCAGCATAGAGCTAGTGTTGGCAGCAGCGTAGTTGGCACAGAGCAGAGTCAGCAGAAACGCAGTGGCTTCAGTTGCAGCGTAGAGACTAGCAGCAGTTAGAACTCCAGCAGCAGATGGATCACACTAAACACCTTTGGTTTAGTATTTTGGATGATTTTCCATTGCTGTTGCAGCAACATCAACAATAGGAGAGGGTTGCAGTGTAGATGCAGTGTTGGCAGTGGCAGGGCCAATAACAACATGGATGCAACATTTGAGCAATAGTTGGTGGGTAGTGATGTCAGACATCAACAACACAGAGGGAGATCTTAAAGAGAAGGGTGATGCTTTAGTAGGTTGCATTACTAGAACACATTCCTCGCTAAGAGGGAGTGTTGATTTTTGGTAGCATAGGATGTGCTTTAAGTCTCAAAATTTGCAAGGAGATTAGGACACATATTCTAGAATACCCAACAATCGTTTTGGGAAATTCCACCAAGAGAAGGTTTTATTAAAATAATTAATTATTTTTAATGGATGCCCAAGTCTAAACTTAGGAAATTAAAATAATTACTTATTTTTAATGGATCCCTAAATCTGAAATTAGGAAATTAAAATAATTAAAGGGTATTAATTAAAATGAGGCTGAAACTTCTAGAATAAGATGAGGATCAAGCCAAAATGATCCGAGCCATTGATTAGAATCTAATCTAGGCTGTTGGTTACTCAAAGGGAAGATTATAAGAAGAGGCTTGATGGGCATTTGGAAAACACATCGAGTGAGAGACGATGAAATTGATTTCTGAAGAGAGTAGCGCAATAGTTGCCGGAGAAGTGATCGAGGTGATTTTTTGCAATGAGGGGCAGGGATAGTTTCCAGAGGAAATTTTCTTGATCCAGAGAGTACAAGGTAGAGAGGGTAGAGAGACGTCCAAAGAGGCTGATGCAGGGCCACGTAGAGCTACGTTGTGGCAGTGTAGAGCTTCAGAGGGAGTTCGAAATTCTGTTGAGGAACAGTCAAGATCAATTGTCGGAGGCGGGGTGTGAGATTGGAGGACAAAAGGTCAAAGTTTCCAGTTAGCAGAGGATAAGAGGAGGTGCAACACAGTCCTAGTAGCAGTGATGTAGTGACTGCATGGGTGTGATGCAGTATTGCGTAGAGGCTCATCTCCAACGCAGATCAGTGCCAAATTTTCTAGTGACAGGGTGAGATCACCTCACTATTTTTTGTGCAGTTAAATCTCTGTATAGGATTGTCAGTTTGGGCCTCCGAAGAATTGTACTTAGGAATTATTGCTTAATAATACAAATCCTCAGTTGCTGCACTGGTTTTCCTACATTGGGTTTTTCCAGGATATTGGTCCAAAAACAATAGTGTCACTTGTGTGTGTTATTCCTTTCTTTCTCAGATTATTGTTTCCGCATATTATAAAAGTTTCGAAGGCTGCAGTTGTATTTACTTCGATATTTACTGTAGAACACAGTAAATAACTTGCATGGATTAACAAGTAGGAGAAGTAATATCAATTTGCTATAGTAGTGATTCGGGGATTCTCGAATTTTCACACTCTGACTTTGAAGCATTTAGCTTCCTCAGATTAGCGATTCTAGGTGTAGACATAGGCCTACAACCCACCATCCCAAATCTCCTCAAGATATCAACTGCATATTTTCCCCATCTTAGTGAAATCTTGTCTATCTGCGGCCACACCAAAACCCCAAAAAGTAATGCATCATGCCAATGTCCTCCATCTCGAACTCGGAAGCTAGATCTAGCTTGCACATCTCTTTGACCTTCTCTAACCACGTGAGAAATAGATCATCAACATACAACACTAAGATGAGTGGGTCATCTGCAACACTTGTGTAATACAAGTTGGGATTTGGTGTACTCTCAGTGAAGCCCATGCCTAGTAGATACCCATCAATCCTCGAGTACGATGCTCTTGGTGCCTGCTTGAATCCATATATTTCTTTCTTCAACCTGCATACATGAGACTTTCTCCCATTCGCCTCAAAACCCTACAACTGCTCAATTTACGCCTCCTCCTCAATAACCCCATTGAGGAATGTTCTTTTCACATCCATCTTATGTATCCTCCACCTCATCTCTAAATCAATAGATATAACAACCTTGATAAAAGTATACCTGGTGACTGGAGCAAATGGCTCCTCATAGTCCACTCCCTCTTTTTTGGAGAACCCTCTCGCCAGGGTCCTAACCTTATGCTTCTTAGTATTGCCATGTGTAGAATGTTTGATCTTAAAGATCCATTTCAAACTAACCATAGATTTTCCTTCTAGTCTCAACATAGTGTGCCACACATAATTTTCATGATGGAAGCATAATCTTCCACCATGGCATCCCTCCAAACCTACTTGCCTGTTGCCTCCTTATATTTGCTGCACTCAGAATAATGATGTCACTCATGAACATGATAGAACTAGGAAATTGTCCACATGCTCAACATCTCTCAATGTTTTCTCAAGCCATCTCGGCTTCCTCCTTGACAGAATTGGAAGGTGCCTCCAACTCCTCCTAATCTGAAGATTCAGTCACAACAACGGGTGTTGCTGGTCTTTCCTCAATTTTTGAAGCTTCTCACTGCTTATCCTTTGCCATTGCTACAAGGGGTTCATGTGACTCCATAAAGTCTCGACTTTTCTCAATCATGACATCACTACTTACCTTAGTCTTCCCTTGTGATGGAATGTACACCTTGCATGCCTTTGAAGTCTCATTATTCCCCACAAAGGTGCTCTTCTTTGCTAAGGGCTCTAGTTTCGTGTTCTTCTCTGAAGTTACTGGATATATATTGGACTCGAATTTACAAAAATACCCAACCTCCAGTTTCACTCCTGCGAATGTCTCCTCAGGAGTCTTGTTTGCCAAGATCTTATGAGAGTTTTGGTAGCTATGACCAATATCCATTGGACATCATTATGTTGTTACCACACTTTTATGAGGTTTTCTGGGTAGCAGATTGAAATTCTGTGGAAGGTGCAGGAGGCCAAAATTTAGCCTATTTGACTTGAGTTGACGAGTTGTTACAGGAGATTGAAGATATCTCTGTTTGAGTAGGTTTGACCTAGGCTTGTTTACTATTCAGTTTGACTTTATTTCACTGGAAACATCAGATTATATCTCTTGTTGAATTGGACAATTTCTCTAAGAAAAGGTTGTTGGGATTTTCCCTAGTTAGGGTTTTCCCAAGGTTACTGCACTGTGCTCCTTAACATATGACTGCAACCAGTACTACAACCATCCCTTAAGAACTGATTGTGCCATCTCACACTGATCCATCTGCTATTGAATATTGTGGGCCCTTGTAGCAAGCGTATTGATCTAAGAGGAAACACTTGCTTGATGCTAAATATTTGTTTGATGCTCAACATCTGTCCGATGCTACCTTAAGAGATCCTTCCTAGCTCTGCACAACTCTGGAGTCTAGAGCTCAATGTTTCCCCACCTCTCTCTTGGAGGTATAGCTGCATATAGAGCGAAGTTTTTCTCCAACTTGGAGGATAACTGATCTATCTCTGTCGAAGCTATTGCCTACTGCTGCTTCTCCATCTTGTCCTTCTTCCTCTGAGGACACTGAGTACTGTAGTGACTGAACTCACCACACCTGAAGCATTTGACCTTCAAGAAATCTTTTTTCTTCTTCTCTCCTCCCCGCGAGCCTTGTCCTTGACTGGGACCCTTTTTTGCCTTTCCCTTTGATGCAAGGACTACGTTCTGTTGAAAAATGTGTAACTAGGTTCAATCTTCATAAGTATGAAATGTACTCTTGGAAGTAATAAAATGAAAAGAAATTATTATTATTATTGGACCGTGGGTGTCATGCTCAAGTTATTTTATTTTATAGGTCAAGCACCCATTGAGTGCTTCTAGGGTTTGTCCTAGGTGTAAGAGTCATTGTCATATATTAAAGACCCTATGGGCACATTATATCTTGTAAAGAAAAAATTATTTTGTCTTTAAAGTGTCAAAATACCTCTAGGATCAAGTCGGCCTAAGGAGCCGTCAAGTCAGCCTACATGAAGAGCCACGTCCACCTTTAGAAGAGCCTATATATAGAGAGGAACTCGTCCTCCATTATACACATTCACACATCTCATTCTATACGAAGAAGAGGAAGAGAAGAAGTTGAAGAAGAGGGTACGAAGAAGAGGAAGTTGAAGAAGCCGAAGTGCTTGGGCCAAATCTCTCTCTCTTGAGAAGGTCGAACTTAGGGTTTTTGTGTTGGGACTATCTCTTGTTCGATCTTGGAAGAAGAAGAGAAGGAAAGGAAAGCAAAAGTCTATTAGGGTGTCTCATTAGCCCTAAGACTCAAGGATGTGAAAATTCATAAACTGGAATCCCTACTATAGCAGCTGATGATATTTCTCCTACTTGTTAGATTTACATGAAAAAGTTATTTGTTGTTTCCTACGTGTTGTCACACAGAGTGTCTAGGCAGCACGACAATGCTCAGACCAGGGGCTGTCACTCTGATCCCCGATCTCTTCGTTTAAGCTGTCTCCCTAGGCTAAGGGGGGTAGACCCTATGGGATAAAGGAAAACCAACTAGGAAGCAGCTGGCTTAGGAGACACAGCAAGGCAATTAAGCGCTTGATTGAAGCTTAGCGACACTTAAAAATTAATTGGATTTTAAATGCTTAAGACCAATGCCTTTGCTAGATGAAGTGAAAACTGAGTAATTGGTTTGCTGCTTAGAAAATAGAAATGGAAACAAACCCTTTGACAATTGCTTGAAAATATTTACTGAAATGTCTAGCATATGATGAGCATTAAAACAATCAAGCAATAATTAATTTCACTAGATGCGAGATATTCAATAGATGCACAAAGCTTTAGCAATTTAAACTTCAAAAGATCAAATGCTTTGAATAACCATAAAATTTAAATGCTAACCAGTCTCAAGGAATGATTCGCCACTTTCATATAGCTAATCTGTAGATAAAATTTAAGTGCGTTTGACTATATAAAAATGACAAACATTAATCCCATATTTAAAATCTTTAGCCTTAGCAAAAAAAATACACCAAAATTGTAAATGTGACAAATCCTTAAGTGAATATGCCAAGACTAAATGTGACAAAATATTTAATTTTTTTGGTTTTTTATATATTTATATATTTTATTTTTTATGAGATTTTTTATAGATTAAATGAAAATCTAAACCAAAGAATAAATCAAACCCTAAAATTAACTTTTTATGCCGTTTTTATATATTTTTAATTTAAAAGAAATCAAACTATAATGAAACCTAACCAAATTGAAATAAAATAATCATCAAACCTAAAATCTAAACTTACCTTTCTAAACTAAAGAACATAAACAACAGGACCGAAATAAATCTAAACTATACAAAATAAAGAAAATGGAGAGCCAAACCAAATGTAACCCTAATCCTACGCATACATAGAAAATATTAAAAAAAAAAATCAAATGTTCGCTTTGTTTGGTGTATGTAGGTGATGACGGAGAGAAAAAAAATACGCAGGTAGAATCGGCTGCTTGGATATGGCTGTCAGGACAGAAGAATGATTGCAGGTCAGTGTGAGGGCGATGAGGTTTGGGAGCTGCGGGTAGGAATTAGCAAGCAACAAAGGAGTGGAAAGGCTTCGCGTGGGAAAAAGCGGTGTGGGCGGATCTGCGTGGGGGAGCAAGGAGCGATGAAACAACAAGAGGAACTAAGGATAGGGTGGACGCTTTGCGTGGGCAACGTAGAGCAGGAATGGAGCCACGATGGGGAATGAAATTGTGCGGAGAGGAAAATGCACGGGGAGGAAAAGTATTGCAGCAGCGTAGAGGGTTTGAGGGACGTGGGCAGCATGGAGCAGAAGGGTGCTTCAACGATCATAAGGGTGACAATAGAAGGAGGAATGCAGATCCGAGGGTTGCAAAATGGAGGTAGCATGCAGGTTAAGCGGAATGCAATTTCGTGGAGAGGAAACTACACGGGAGAGGAGATGAACGCAGCGACAGGAGAAGTGTGGGTGCGGTTTTGAAGGGAATATGACAGCAATTGAAGGAGAATGCTGGTGCAAGGAAGTATGGCAGCGAGGAGGCAAATCTGGAGGTTTGGACAACGTACACCTTAAAAAATCTCAATTTTTTTCTGCGAAAATGAAACCCCAGCAGGCAGATAGCTTGGACAAACCCTCAAATTTCTTCAAAAAATTTGAAATTCCTTTGAAGAGTATCCCTGTAAATGATGCTGAGGCCAGATCTTACCCTCCCCTCCAGGGCCTAGATCTGGCTTCAGAACAAGACTACACCTTCAGATATGCAACCTGTAATGACTACAACAAACACCCAGAAACAAAATATGCAAGAAACAAAACTAAAAGCCCTAAAACCAGCTAAATAATTACAATATTCATAGTTTAAAGGCTCTAAATAGCCAGATTTGTCAGTATGCCACAAATGTTTTAAAATTTAAAATTTAATATGAGGTGCTTCAGAAAACCCTTCATGCATTCATCAAAAAAATTCTAATGATAAGCTCGAGATCAAAACCAACTGGTCTCTTCAGAAAATGGTTTTTCGGGAGTTGGCTGGTTCAGCCGAGAACTTTCCCGAACGCCCAGTAATGTCAAAAAAGGATTTCTTGCACAACTTAATTCAAACATTAACCAATGAATGAATTGAATTGATGAGCAAAATGAAGCTCAATAATAATACAGATGTAGTAGCTAACTGCAAAACTGATGTCAGGTCTAGTGGCAGTAAGGTAGATGAGGCTGCCCACTAATTGCCTGAATAAAGTTTCATCCACAAGGGGGGAGGATGACTGAGCTGAAAGTTTGAGCCCTGGTTCCATAGGGGTCGTGGCCGGTTTGCAATCCTGCATTCTGAACCTATCCACAAGATTTTTGGCATACTTGGACTGAGAGAGAAAGATGTGATTCTCAGTCTGCCAAACTTCAATCCCCAGACAGTAGTGAAGAAGTCCCAAGTCTGTCATATCAAAGGTTCTGCATAAGTCTTGTTTGATCCCATGGATCAAATGTGCAGAGCTGCCAGTAATGATAAGGTCATCTACATAGACAACCACAAACAGGATATCATCACCAGTATGCTTGATATACAAATTTGCATCAGATGGGCTCCATTGAAAGCCATGATCTGTCAAGTACTGATCAATTTTCATGTACCAAGCTCGAGGAGCTTGTTTCAATCCATAGAGAGCTTTAGCTAATCTACACACTTTCTGTTCTTGACCGGCAATCTTAAATCCTGGAGGCTATGTCATGTAGACTTCTTCCTGTAAGTCACCATTTAGGAAAGCACTTTTTACATCCATCTGATGAACTTTCCATTTAAACTGAGCTGCTAGGGCAAGAACAAGACGTATGGTACTC
>APFE030808639.1:4344-17482 GCA_000404065.3 Pinus taeda
GATCCAGGGGAAAATCTCTGTGTATATGTGTTTTATGTGTTATGCTCTCGCATTGTTTATTTTCTATGTTTTAGAACTCGTATGCAAGTAATTTTTGTACAGGGTTAAAACCTACAGGGATGACATTAATTTGGCTTTACACTTGGCTCAACATCTTGAAACAAAGTGTACTTTTGAAAATAATGATGTTAATTTATCTTCCTTATTTTTAATTAAATATGAAAATCTTGATTTGGAAGAACAACGCTAGTATTAGAATCTCATTTATTACTTACAATATGAACAATGTATCAATAACCTCAAGCATCATCAACAAAGCAGACTTTGTATAAAAGTTTCAAAATATATCATTCTAAATACTATGCATTTTTTAAAATCTGTTGATGGATTGCTATTAAGATATGTTGATGAAATAACATCTCAAATGATATTAAAGAAACTCTTGGATCAATAGATTCAAGCACTTACAGTGTTGTACATTTTGTAACGAAAGTTACTACTTACATGATATTTAAAACTTGTTATCATTGACCTTCAATTTTCAAGGACTTATATAAGTTTTTACAAGTTTGTGATGAGTGTCAAAAGGAAATAGGTAAAGAAAAGTTTTTTGCAATGCCTTTACCACTAACTATACCTTATTTTCCATTTTTCTAAATGGGTCCTTGATTTTTTAGGGCCTATTAGCTCACTTTTATCCATTGGGAATATATTTATATTAATTGTTGCAATTTACTTTACTAAGTGGGTAAAAGCAACTTCTCTCAAGCATGAAAAATATTAACGATTGATTACTCTCATGGAATCAAATGTTTTCTATAGATTTGGCCTATCAAATGAAATCATATATGATAACAAACCAACTTTCATTTTTGGTAAGTTGAGTCAGTTTTGTAATAAATATGAAGTGAAACATTTTACTGCATAAATTTATTATCCTCTATGAAATAGACAAGTTGAGTCCATAAATAAAAATCTAATGAAAATCTTAAAGAAAATCATAATGGTGGCACACTCCTTTGACATTTGCCTTACGGGTAGCTTGTACAACAATAAAGACTAGTACAAATGTTACCCTTTTCAATTACTTTATGGGAAAAAGGTTTTTATGGTAGTTGAGCTTGAGCTCATTTTTTTAAGGTTGGCACTACAAGTTGAAGAATTAATTCAATAAGTATATCTCAAAGAGTTAATGTCCTCTTGTCTTTGGAACAACAATGAAATTATTATTTAAATAATTTAAAGTGTATACAACACCCATTCAAGAAGTAATTTGATAAAAGGGAAAATATCGATGTCTTTGAGGCTAGAAAAAGGGTTTTATTGTGGGATTTTGCTCACGTAGATAAAGGAAAACACACAAAGTTTCAGATTCTTTGGTTAGAACCCTATACAGTTGCATATATCTTCAATAATAAATCATATCTAACTAAAGATGAATATGATATATTATTCTCTCACAACATGAATGGTTTACATTTGAAACATTATATTGAACCAAAAATGAAATAAAAGAATATTTTAAAATATTTTTGTAATATTTCCTGTTTTTCTTATTGTCTTTATTTCCTTTCTCTTGTGTTTATTATTGTTTAAATTTCATTTTGCTTTGAATAATATTTTGGATTTATTTGGACTAGTCAAGTTTCATGGTGTTATATGTGGTATGTAAGTTTATTACTAATTCAATTTGATGTCGACTAACACAAATAGCAAAGTTAAATAAATTTGTCTATTGTTTTTGTAGCCTTGTTTTATTAAGTAGTTTTTAACTCATTAGAGTAATATCTTGTCGAAACTTGATGAATTAATTATTCTTAGTATTCTTCTTTCCCTTACTTCATTCCCATAAGAATTATTTTAGCATATATTGATTTTTTTTACTATTTACTTTGCCTTTGGCATATTTCTTTATTAAAATACATACTTAACATTTTTTGAGAGCATTCATGCATGTTTTAAAATATTTTGATACTAGATATCATGGATTCTAGCCTACTAAAAGTGGAAAACTCTTTGGAGTGACCATGTGTTGACCCACACACATATGGATAATCTTTTGTTAAATCTTGCAAATTGTTGCAAAGCTTGATACCCATACGTTTTCTTAAGCTAAAGTAAGTGGAATCCAATTAGTCAAAGTGTTATTAATGATTGACATGATTTTTATGGCTTATGTGACTATAAGGCATGAAAATTATGTTTCAAGCATACCATATTGAAGGTTTTTTTATCATGGCATGAAGATCATTTTGAGCTTATGGTTTTACTATGTGATTTCCAAATATGAACTAAAGATCTAAACATTCAACCTATGTTACAAATCCATGCATATAATATATGGTTAGACATATGACATAGAGTTGGTGTGCATATGTATCAAAGCTTGGAATATATGAAAGGTTTATGAAAAGGTTCATAATATAGAGTTATATATGTGGTAAATGGTAAATTGTATGTTTGATTATATGGCCATATGATATATTGTAACATTGTACGAGGCAAGGTGATAGGGTTTAAAAATAGTATATATTGCAAAGTGATATATGTTAATAAGTGTTATATGGAATATGCGATATGGATGTAACATCATACATTTGAACCTTGTCTTTGGCATTTTAAAGTAGGTTGATAGTATGTGAAAATTATATTGTATAGGCATTGGGCTTGAAATGTGCCAAAAGCATGACATGGAAACTATGGAAATTATAGTGTTATGTTGTTGTGTGTGGTTTACAAGGCTATGATAATTCATGCATTCAATGAGAGTTGGTGGTGTATTAAATGCAATCGATCTCTAGCTCACCCACTACTCTAGAAGTTTGTTAGGGTTTGAATGTTGGTTCATTTATTTGAATATTGTAGCTCTATTTTAATTTTGTGTTTGAAGTCTAAGAGTTGTTTAAAGACATGGGACATTGCATAAAAAATTGTTAGATGATATCTAATCCCAGGTGTTACGGGCAAATATAGTGTCTTTTCGAACGACTAACCCCTAGACCTAGTAGCAAGTCTAGAACAACAATTAAAGTAATTCCATTGCTTTTCCTATAGCTAACAGATAAAAGAAAGAGGAGAAAAAGTGCCAACTTGTATCTCTCGCTCAATCCCTCTTCCCTTTGACCGCTTTCACCACTCCCTTCCGTACTTAACTCACTTGAAAGGTACCTGCACACAAGCCGAGACAGAAAACCATCAAAGCATACATATCGATATGTTAACTAAACATATTATAGAATCAAAAGTACAATATACATCACATAACACATGAATGGGAAAAATCATAGAACTCTTTATTCATAGAAGGAAAGATTACAACCCATGTAGATGCATGTCCGATTCAGTGTCATCCTTCCAGCTTCAAACTCTTCTGTCCTCATGAAACAACAATTTGACATGATAACATTACTTTCTCTACTAATCTCATTCCAACTCCTTAGCTTATGAAGTTCCAACCTCTACCAGCCAATGAGAGCTTGGTCCTTTTATAGCTGAAAAGAGGAGGTTAGGCCATTAATGGCCCTCATGCATGCTTTTCCATAATTGGGAAGTGGTTCCATGGAGGAAGGGATAATGGATTAAGGTTCATTCATCTCCTTCCTCATCCAAAAGAGAGCCCAATCCTTCTAGAAACCTCCAGAAGCATCCATTGGATGAGGAATCCAGTGGATTCATTTGAAAAATTCGATGGATCTTGCTCATTGCAAGTGATACAAAGGCTAGGTGCGATGCATAGCACCCAGACAGTGTAGTGCCTGCCATTCATTGCAGCCAGATAGAAGGCCACCTGTGATGATATCCTTAGGGACATTTTTTGGATGAATGGTGTCATGAAACTCTTGGGAGGCAAGCATGATGTAGGTTAACTTCATTAGGGAATGAAAACAACTGAATTAGGGGTTGATGGACGCTAATCATATGGACCTTGAAGCTGGGGTGATGTGCCCAAATTTTCCTATAATATTTGCCCCCTAAAGCATTAAGTAAAAAATAAACATGTCGAGTGAGATGCTTTACCACTTGGAGAAAAGGTTTCAAACTGGAAGGTGACCTGCATCAATTACAATACAAATATCATGATACTTTGATTCTTTCTCACAATTTTGTTGAGGGTAGGCATACCCATGCTCAGCTTATAAACTTTCATTACATGTACAAATATAGTTGTCTACATATGTAGACCCATGAATGTAAGGCCATTGTACATTTGATATAGTACTCCTGAAAAATATATCGCAGCCCAGATGGATGAAACTATATCCAGGGTCTTCAATCTCGTCCAATCTTTCACTCAAGTACAAATCTAACTATGTGAATAGATGATCTGAAGTCAAACATGGAGAGACATCATCTGATTACCAGCCAATGATGTAAACTATTAACAGATGTGAGAGGAATCACCAATAATGATAATGACCCTCAAGGTACTGCAGTACATTCCGCATGGTGTGAATAAATGATTTGATGTCGAACACCATACGAAGTCTTTCAATCGAAGGCCATTGATGACAACCTATCACCAGAAGCGAGAAACATGCCATTGATGTATGCAAGTCTCAAGGTACTGAAGGGTTGTTTCTACATCAACTTCTTGGATGATGTGTTGATGTCTACAAGAAGTGACTCGTCGCAAGAAGGCCTTGATGTATCCCACATCAACAACACGAAATGAGGTAAAAGATTTTTGGAGATGAAACATCGACTGACGACACAAGGTTTAAGAATGGCGGGCATGAAAATGAAGGTTTACTGTATTATAAAGGATGAAGTTTTGAACTGAATGACTTCTCTTGAACATATTGGCGACACTGAAGTGAATTGGTAGCATTGACCCAAAACAAAGTGATGGATGGTATGATAGACCAACGGTGTGATAACCATCAAGCTGAATGACCCAACCCACATAGTCACGGTGATGAGGTGAAAGTGTCATGTTCAAGAGCGACCTGCTACCATAAAGTGTTCTCGGCATTTTCCCATTTTCCCCAATCATTTCTGACCAGTACCTCTTTATTTTTAATCAAGATTGAGGAGGATAACATATGCTTGTTGTATAATTCCACCCTTCGGGTGAATCCATCACTATTTGATGTTTTAACAAGTCTAGCGAAGGTGAAACTCGATCTTGTCTAAATGGACAAGTTTGTCACTATTTGATGTTTTTAATGAATTTAATGATAAAGATAACTCGGTCCTTTTCACATTTAGAGAGTCTGAAAAGGGACTAAAAGGAGAGTCCACAAGTTCTTTTTCGTAAATTTGTCTCTCAAGTCCGAAAAAGCATAAAACAATACAAGAGAGAACCTATTGATCATGTTTGACCAACGAGTACCTTTTTTGTAGTTAATCTATCTCAGCCCGAAGAAGGGGTAAAACTATACTGAGTACATATCGATTCTAATCCGTTAATGAGCTAGAAACAACAAGCGCTTGACAATATTTTCATGTTTAGGGAGTCTGAAAAAAGCATAAAGAGAACTCCAATTTGAGGAACGAGTGGTGTCTAGGGTAGCAACTGGTTCTAGTGATGTTGGAACTTCTCAAAACATGTTGATTTATGTGAAGAGGCTGGCTAATAAGACCACTCATTGCAATTGTTCCTCAAAAAAGGATAAAACAACCAAGTGAAAGCGTATGATCGGCCAAAGGGATGAAAACAACCAAGGCTCATCTGACAAAAAGGCAGATAGAATGGCAATCACAAGGTTTAAAATGGAAATGGGTTCATTTTTACAGAAGCTTGAACCATAGGGAACTATTCTTGGATTCAGTTTCATGTTTATACAAGCTTGAAACGAAAAACTATGCTTGAATTTAGTTTCATTTTTAGACAAGCTCGAAACGAAAAACTATGCTTGGATTCAGTTTCATTTTTACACAAGCTTAAAACGAAGAACTATGCTTGGATTCAGTTTTCATGCCCCTAGCATGATGAAAGGGAGAGTCCGCTGTAACCAAATGGAAGTTGCTGCGGTGAAGCAGGACAATTATCCAACATCTCTTTGGCTTCGTCCAAATAGACAAAGGTGAATGGGGTGATTCCCTTCACATAACCTATAGGGAAACTTAATTTTTACCATTAGGTGCATTCCCCCCAAGCTTCATTACATTCACCTAAGTAGACTACTCGTGGCTATCAAGTGGATGGAATGAAGGTTCTTTACGAGATGAAGTGAAAGGCTCGACTGGGATTTTACGAGATCTAATCAAAGACTCGAATTGGAACTTGGGACCTTGTTTCATTTTTTAATGAGCTTGACACAAGACGAGGAACTCTCCTCATGGGTACGTTTCATTTTTTAACAAGGTTGAAACAGTAAAAGAACTATCCTCGTACTCCTTGGTTTCATTTTTTAACGAGGTTGACACAAGACAATGAACTATCCTCGAACCCTTGTTTCATTTTTTAACGAGGCTGACACAAGACAAAGAACTATCCTCAGGAGTTGTTTCATTTTTTAATGAGGTTGACACAGTAAAGAACTATCCTAAATTGATTGTTAGTTGATGTAGGTATGGAACAGGTTGCCACATAATTAACCCGTGGCGGGGATGATACCATTGTTACAAAAGGACCATTTAGGGAAGATGGTTGACTAGGAGCTATATTTGGACCGGGAAATGAAAGCTGGTCAACGGTGACAATCCTGCCTTCATGTGGGAAACAAATCACTCAAAAGAGTGTTGAAACAATAGCTCCCATGCCATAAACATAGTCACGCCCAAGAATTAAATTGTAATCTAATGGGTCTGGGACTACCATCATGTTTAGATAAATGGTTTTTCCTCCCAAAGTAATAGGTAATTGAGGAAGGATACCTAATGGTTGATTGGTTCCTCTATTAAAACCCAACAGATTCTATGTAACAGGCACAAGTGACGGCGAACCGAGCGCTTGCCAAGCAGTTGAGGAAAGGATACTCACAGATGCACCTTCATCTATAATAGTGCCAGATACAATCATATTACAAACTTGTACTATGATATGGAATGGCACATAAGAAGGAAGGCGAAATCCTGCCAGTCGATTCCAACCAAAGGAAGTGACTAGACTACTTGGAGGGGGTACTGTAGAAACGGGAGGATTAACCCCTTGAGTTACGAGAGCGGGAGGATTTTCCTCCTGTCTTGATGGAACAGGAGGATTGCCCCCAAGCTCATTAGAATATGAAGAAACGAAAAGAACCTGAGTGGTATCATGTTCACTCTCTTCGGGAAAGGTGCAATTAGCTGAAGGTGAAATCAGGTCAACTATTACCTCGACTTGTTGATTTGGGTCGGGAATAAACTTAGAGGATTGACATTCAGAGAGAGTGGGTTTGACCAATGGTTGATTTGAGTCAGTCAATTCATAAACTAGTGGAGAATTAAGGGATAGTTTCCTGTAACCAGATGGAAGTCGTTGCGGTGAAGCAAGACAATTATCCAACAGTCTTTTAGCTTCATCCAAATAGGGACAAAGGTGAATGGGGTGATTCCCTTCACATAACCTACATGGAAACTTGAATTTACCCTTCTTTCCATGAACTTTACTAGCACTAGTTGATGGTGTTTCACCAACATGATCTCCAGAAGTTAATGACACATGATGATGTGAACGAGAAGACCATTCTTCTAAGATCTGAGGAATATCAGGACAATATTGAAGAAGATGGTCTCCTGCACAAATTTTGCATGGATATCGAGCTTTGTGAGGCTTGATGGATGGTTTCTCATCTAATGTTGCATTCAAAGCAATGGTTTCTTGGTTTTTCCTCTGTTGAACTTGCTTCTTCTTCTTCTTCTTCTTCTTCCCTTTCTTCTTCTTCTTAGCCACCTGGTTACTAGTATCAATACTTTCACCAGGCGAAGAGGAAGACGGGGAGGAAAAAACAACTGAGGAAGAAGGCAAAGGGTCAAATTTAGGATCAACTGTAGGTTGATTTTTTCCAGTTGGTGTACTCAGTTGTGGAGAAATCATGACATTTTGACCCAAGGAGGTTGAAAACAACCATATCAGCAAGCCAATGGTAAATCCCAGAAGGGACAATGTAGCCATATATGGAGCACCAATATTTCCAAATGGAGGAAAATGACTAGGATTCCCATCAAAAGGAATTCCTTGATTGGTGGACTCCAGATTTTTCGCCATATGTTTCAACCTAAGATAAACTAAGAAGAGAACGTGGAGGATGCTATCTGCGGTCAATTAACTTTTACGACACTAGAACTTAACTTTGCTTTTTCATGTTTTAAGAGTCGAGAAAAAGCAAAAGATGACTCTAGCCGCTTTCGTTGTTTAATGAGCTTGAAAGGACAAGTGCTCAGATGGACCTTTTCTTTTAAGGAGTCGAAAAGGAACAAAAGTGACTACTCTGGAGATACTAAGCAAGAGGGTTTACCAAACTAATCACAAAACTGCAATATACACCTTCATGGTAAATTAAAGAGAAATTACCAAGGATTTACGGTACAACAGTCAGTCTTCCTAAATGTTGTGTTCAGTGCATTGTGATTGGTAAGGTGGCAGACTCGGCTTCCTAGGGATAAAGGATTTAAGCCTATTGGGGTCTCCCACTATATACACGATGATACAAGGAGCTCAAGTCTGTACTAGTACTTACTCATTCAGAGAGGAGGAATCACCCAACCTCAATGAAACGACAACCACTAGGCTTTAAGACGCCAAACACGTCTCTAGCCTATACACTTCTAGATGTTTGCATTAAATTCCAATGCGTTATTAGGTTAATTGAGGTTAATTTTAGGTTGATCTTGCTTAAAAGTTTCCTTTGGGTTTCACCATGTGATGTTTTCCAAGATTCCTTAAAATACAACTAGAATGAGAAGCACTCTTTCCATTTGTTTCAACAATGAAAATCCTAGCTACAAGGGATAGAGAAAACAAGTGATTTTTGGATCAAACAACAAAGAGCACTAACTAATGCATTTCCCTAACCATTCTTTTCAAGCATTCACAAACTTCAAAATGCAATTACATGTATTTCTTTTTCTTTCCAGTTCTCCTTAATGTGAATTATGCACTAAGAAAAACAAATGCACAATGATTCAAAATCCCTTTTTCACAAGAATGTCGATTTATGACAATTTCTCTTAAAGGGAAAAGAAGACTAAACGACACTTTCAACTTTAAAGAAACGACTATTTTTGACACTTTAAACGAAAATATGAATAAAATTCACAAGTCAATCAATCGATCTTTTATGAATGAAGATTTTACGACAATTTAATTTTCGAAGGAAAAGACGACATTACGACACTTTCTTTCAACAAAGATCAATTGACCATTTTCTAACTTTGACTATAGACTGATAATGACAAAGAAAACATTAAATAAACATTAATCAATCTAATCCAAGTAGGGTTGGTTGGCTAAGGAGATGAAAAGACTATTTTCAGAGATAAGACATGATTGATTTTCAGCAAGCAAGCAATCAGAAGAATTTTGGCAAAACTCAAACCAAAGGTGGGAATTTAACCTAAGGTTGATCAGCACAGGTCAAAGAGGGGAAATCTGCATTTCATAGCACTATCTCTCACTAAAAACTGCGTTTATTTCAATGATTTCAAAAATGATAAGTGCAGGCCAGAGTGAGGGATAGTGCGATGCATAACATTGTCTCTGTGCAGAGGGTGCAACACATAGCACCATGTCAGTTACAGAGCTGCGATGATTACAGAATGACAATTTTATGCTCAAAATTGACTCAAAGTTCAGTGAATTGAACCTAAATTCGATGAAAAGCAGAGGGAAAGTTTGTCAAAGTGTTCTAAGAGATTGATAAGCTACTATAATGGATAAGATCGCTCCCCAGCGGAGTTGCCATTTTGTTACGGGCAAATTTAGTGTCTTTTCGAACGACTAACCCCTAGACCTAGTAGCAAGTCTAGAACAACAGTTAAAGTAATTCCATTGCTTTTCCTATAGCTAACAGATAAAAGAAAGAGGAGCAAAAGTACCAACCTGTATCTCTCGCTTGATCCCTCTTCCATTTGGCCGCTTTCACCACTCCCTTCTGTACTTAACTCGCTTGAAAGGTATCTGCACACAAACCGAGACAGAAAACCATCAAAGCATACATATCGATCTGTTAACTAAACATATTATAGAATCAAAAGTACAATTTACATCACATAACACATGAATGGGAAAAGGCATGGAACTCTTTATTCATAGAAGGAAAGATTACAACCCATGTAGATGCATGTCCAATTCAGTGTCATCCTTCCAGCTTCAAACTCTTTTCTCCTCATGAAACAACAATTTGACATGATAACATTACTTTCTCTACTAATCTCATTCCAACAACACTTCCTTAGCTTATGAAGTTCCAACCTAGACTAGCCAATGAGAGCTTGGTCCTTTTATAGTTAAAAAGAGGAAGTTAGGAAATTAATGCCCTTCATGAATGCTTTGCCATAATTGTTAAGTGGTTCCATGGAGGAAGGGATAATGGATTAAGGTTCATTCAACTCCTTCCTCATCCAAAAGAGAGCCCAATCCTTCAGTTAGATTCTTATACCAATAGGTGTCATCTTTCATGATTGACTGGGGAAGTGCCAAATATGTTCATCCTTTTCATGCTGCAAAGGTTCCATATTTTGAAGAATTTCACTATATACAGGTGGTTGGCTCTTATCACAATTGATGAATAGCCAGACAGCCTAATCCTGGCTAGATCATGTTTGAATTTCACTTGTCTTAGACTAGAGAATAAAGGTCTGCACAAATAGTTTAAGCTTGGCAGACAAGTAGTTAGGCAGAGAAGCAAAGGGTCTCAACAGCTTAATCTGAGCCCTGGAAGAAATAAGAGTAGACTTAGATAGGAGGGAAGCTAAAAGAAAAGGAAGAATCAGGGTCTGCTAGTTCAAATGCACCCAATGAAAATGAAGAGAAAATGATAGGTATACCAGGTTGGGTAGGCAGTTTTGATGGTATAGAAGCATGGTTTGTGAGCAATTTGCTCCTTTGGAACAAGTTGCCATCTCATAAAATCATAAGGTACCATGGCAAGGTGGCTACCAAAACAAATGGAGCATGACTAATTCCCCTCCCCATTTTCCTAAGAAACACTTACTAACATTCCCCCCAAGGGAAATGAGATCTGCTCATTACCTTTAGACCACTTCATCCCATAGAAAACTAAGTGAAAATGTGTTTTCACCTAGGCAAAACAAACCACATTTCTTGTGTAAAAAGTCTTTATCCCATTTTGCCAAAGTTTCCTAAACTTCACCACTTGTCATCCTTCATTCCCCCCTTGCCTAAGTTTTCACTCTATAAAACTTAGCCTAAACCATACAAACCCATCCCACATAATCATATTAACTTACTAACCTTATTATATAGCTCCTATGTATATTCCCCTCCCTTACTATGTATAAAAACACAAAAATCCCTAAAAAATCTAATACCCCGACCCTTGGCTAACTATAGCCATGTTTTATTTTTTTTTAAGGGAGTTATTAGTCCACCTGGGGCCAATAACAACCCTCCACATGCCCATCGGGACTTGTTTGGCCTCTGGCTAAATAAATAGCCAAAAACCCGCATTTTTCCCCAAAAACCACTTTTCCAAAGTCCGAAAATACACCAAAAAATGTTACAATCTGCAAAAATTAAAGCGGGTCCCCCGCTGCTAACTATCTGCCACCTCCATCACCCGCCAACCGTCCAATCGACGCTCCCAGATCCGACGGTGGTCGGCGATTTCGGAAGCCTCAACCTACTAAACGATACCGTCTGGGGAATGGGCAGTATTTCCGCCGTACCAAGGACGCGTGTCAAGCGCCCGGTGTGTTCGGAGCCCCCTCCCCTGAAACCACTTCCCCCCAAAAGCAGTGCGGGGAATACCACTTACCACCCGCCCGCTTCCCTGCTGACGTCATGCCCACATCACCTAATGCAATCACCCGCCATGTCATATGCCACGTCACCTGCCATGTCAGCATCTATACCCCGCTACACGACAAAATGACGTCATGCTGATGTCATCCGAAAAAAGCGCCCTGAACCCACCAAAGTCAAAATTTCAGGTAAAAAGGGTGAAAATGTTTGTTTTTACCCATTTTCTATTTGTTTTCTGTCCGCACCTCTGCATGCGAATTTATGTGCAAAAAGGTATTTTCACCATTCAAGTCCACCAACCAGCAGTTTCACTACACAGCTCGGCCCCTCGGCCCACCTGGTCACCTGCAAATCGACCATTCCACCGAGAAAACAGGTATTTACTAGCAATTGCTCCCGACCCTGTTTTCATTAGTTTCTCTGTAAAATTGGCCACTACATCCATAATTTGAAGGGAAAAACACTATGTTACTGCCCAAAAATCCCCCATAAGCCTTTGTCTTGCAGAATTCACCACAAAATCACACAGTGAGCTAAAATTGAGCTCGTTCGGCCCTGCAAACTCTCCAAGAAACCCTGAAAGCTTCCTTTTGCCCACAATTGAAGCCCATTGTGCCAAAGAAGCCCATAGCTCCTGTTTCTCCAGCTGACTTCAATCCACAGAGCTAAATTGAAGCCAACAAACCTGTCACGCAGAATGAGTCGATCTTGCGGACAAGACAGACCTTCCTAGAATCTAATGAAGACCTAATGACAAACAAACCAACCAGACACTATCTTTCTCTAAATGTGCTTTATAAATAATGGCAAACAAATGTGTTTAAGGCCTACCTCATGTCCAACGCAAGTTTGGAGATGCCTTCGCTCCTTTGATCCAAGTAAGTTCCTTTGTCACAAACTTGCAAACACAAACAAGGCAAACGATTAAATAGCACCTGAATAGCCAGTATTATAAAACATATTTAACATGAAAGTCAAGGAGTCCATGAAACAAATAACATGAGATACTTGTTGAGAAAAATGAGCTTGATTGTATTAATTCAAAAAGAGAAGAACTTTACAACCTTTGCCTTGACGCTGTACAAGCTCCTCCCAGGGTCCAACAAGAAGTCTCCTCTACTTTGACAAGCTTCACTCACTCCCTAATGAGGCCAAAAAGGTATGTGATCTCTCCTCTTAAGTTCAAATAGGAAGTCTTGATTTCACTAGCATTTAACCTCAAAAGTTCAGCTTCTAACCTCCCTGGCCACTGACCCAATGCCTCAATTTATAGTGCAATGGAGATCAGTT
>APFE030808647.1:0-17685 GCA_000404065.3 Pinus taeda
CTCAATCCTGGGCTGCTTGCCCCTCTCTGATACCTGTGCTGCTGTCGGAAACGAGGCCCCTTCCACCTGGTGTGGAGATAACACTTGCGGTGCTGATAAAGAAGGCGAGACCCCTTCCACCTGCTGTGGAGAAAATACTCGCCGAGTTGATGCAAATAAGGCCCTGTGGCCTCTCTGATATGTGACCAATGGAGGAGAGCTGACATGTCTAACTTCTGGGATATCATGCTGCTGTGAAGGTCCTCCCTCCTCTTGAACAACCTTCAGGGGTGGTGGTGTCCCTGTGAAGAAGTCTCGGGAGATGAAATCCTCCCATGGGATACCCTGCTGGGCCAACTGATGCATGACCACAATCTTGATCAAAGCATAATGGTAAATTCTCCTATGTTGTTGTGTTGGACTCTTTCTCTGCACCAATGGCACCATCTTCTCAATATTCTGGCACATGAAAAATGGTATGTTCATCATCCGTACCCGTGTGAAATGCATCAACAAGCGAATATGGTATGAAAACAAACGTGAAAATCTACCCTCACAGGTGAAATAGCGCATGATGAGCCTCATCAAGGGAACATACTCATCCCTCAAAAATATGAAAGGAAATACACCAGTCATGTACCTCATATATTCAGGTTTAATGTAAGGCTCATACTGAAATTTGTCCAATAGTTTGCGCTTGTTCCACTCTTCTCCAACATTAGGTATCCCCGTTGCTTGAGAAACCATCTCAAGTGTCAATGTAAAATCCACCCCTGCAAGATTTACATACCCATCATGCAAATGCAAAACAAACAAGCGGACCAATTCCCTGTGATGCTGAATTTGAGAAATCCTCTCGCAAAATTCATAACATGATTGATAGCGGAAACATGTGACTGCAAGTGGACAAGCCTGCAAATAGGTCAAAGTGGTGGGCTCCTCTCTCACATGGTGACCACCCTTAACAACCCCTCCTCCTTTGTACCTCAAACCTCTCGTGTTGACTCACGTCATACTTTGCTCATAGTCGTTTCAGTTTCTGACATGGTTTCAAGAGCAAAGAGTGCTGAAATGTACTGTTGTCTTCTGCTCAAATGACCTGTTGTTTTAACTGTTGAAATGCTACTTCAAGGGGACAAATAACACAAGGGAGATGTTAGGGAAGGGACCTTTTGAGGGAACAAAGGGAAAATATATGAAAAAGGGAATTTAGGGAAGAAATCATAACATGGGGTTATGTTATTGAATTTTAGGGATAAGGGTGATGTTTTAGGGCTTTTGGTATTTTTGGTAGGGAGATTAGGTAGAAATGATATGGGAGGTGGTAAAGGGATGGGGGGGAAAAGTGGGGGTGAAAAGGATGACCTTGAAAACAACAAAACAAAACCCTGCCTTTGACATTTTTAAACTAAATACACATGAATTTCCATTTCAACTTGATGGCATTCATGCACATTTTCCATAATTATTTTGCTTTAGCAGGCAAAAAAACATTAATGATTAAAGGCCTACCTGCAAACTTGAGGAGATTTGGGGTATTTTTGAAGTTTATAAGCAATTTGTTGTAGGTGAACTCATGACAGGTCGCGTGCAGGTCTGGACGGGTCGTGCGCGCCCAACAGGTCACGCCCGTGTTGTTTTCCAACTGTTGGGACCCCCTGGACGGGTCGCGCCCACCCAACAGGTCGCGCACAACTATGGACGAGTCGCGTGTAGGTCCTCTTTGCAATTCCGCCTGATTTTGTCTCCAAATTGCCTTTCACTATTGCTTTGAGGCAAATGATGATCAAATGGAGGGAGAGAGGGGCTTTATAGGCTTGATTTAAATTAATTTCCCCTCAAACCCTCTTTCTAATGTTTATAACTTGACACTTTTTCAAAATTTAAATGTTGCTGACTTTATGATTTCCTTTTGTCCTTAAATTGGTTGAACTGATGCTTTTTATTGAAAATTTTTGCAGGGATAGCTTCTGAGGAATCTTGGCAAAGGGGACCAGGGCTGCATGCTGACTTTCGAAGAATTTTGAATTTTTACAAGTTTTTACAAAAATGAGAAAATGACCTTGTCTTTAAAAATAGGGTTTTTAAATCCAAGGTAATAATTAGCTGTACAAGATGAAATCTATTGAAGAAATATTGTCATCCCTCTGGCCTGCTGGGCATTTATTGACTTTTAAAGACATGACCTCAAAGACAAATTGGACCTAAACCCTAGACCTAGGATTTTTGACCTTAAGACAAGACAAGTAACCTTGAAAGAGTTTATTGACTGGAACAACTTGATCCAGCAGTGCCAAGAGGCGAATAAAGACACCAGCTCCTCCATCAGGGTTATGGCATGCCTAATGGAATGCAATGAGATGACACTGATGAGACACCTACTTATGCAAATGCAAAGAGTTTTGATCGCTGATGGAGGGCTACTAGACCGACTCTAACAAATCCAACATTAGAGTCTATGAAATCATGATTAACATTTATTTTGTTCTCATTATGAGTTTCATTTACTACCCTTTCACCATTACTAAGCATTTCTTGTAGAAACTTTGTCAAATTTGTCTTCAAATCTTCTATCCCTCTCTCAAATCTATCTTCAAATCATCCATCTCAGCTTCCACATCATTCATCTTAGCTTCCACACCATAAATCTTAGCTTCTACATCTTTCTTTAAACCATGCATCTTAGATTCTGTTACTTTTTGTGTGAGTGACATTTGTTGCACTTGGTGTCGTAATTTTGATATATCATGTTGCATTTCTTCCTCTTCTTCATGAGTCATGCTAGAGCTTTTAGGTTGCTTACTAGGTGTTTGCATTTTCTTTCCTTGGGGCATCAATTACTGATAATAATGCTTTATTATGCCCTTTGAATTCCTTCAAACTAATTTTTCAAACCAAGCTTATGCAAAAAATTTTAAAAAAAAACTACACACCTTTTTTCGCTTTGTAGGAGCTTGATATTGAATTTGATGTATCTCTGTAATTTCATATCATCCAGTTTTGAAATTGCGATCTGTAGTAGCCCTCTGCGTCCCCTTTCCAATGCCACCAGTCTGATCAAATTTAGATTCTCCAAGAAAGAGTTATGCACAATCTCCCAAGATGACTTGATTATATACCTTTTCAAAAGAGCGAACTTGTATGAAGTGCCACGTGTCACTGTTTTGACCTTCGAATCTAAAAAATATACACAAGAAACTACAGTCCATCCTCTTTCTGTAACTTCTTACGAAATTTTAATCTTGTGCTCAAAACAAAATTTATGAGGATTTTCCTCATGTCACCTATTTGGAATGTAATTTGGGAGTCTGCAAAAATGCCAACTTCCTCAGATCATATTTCCACAAATATAGCACTAAAAGCTCTGAAATTCGGACCCAAGGTTTAGAACGATTTTAGCCCAAATGGGTTTTTTTTTAGCGTCTGAAACATCACCGAAAAAAGTTATAGTGCAAATGCCACAATGACTTGTTTGGAGTAGTGAAACCCTAGAATCCAAAGCTCTGATACCAAATGTTATGAAACCAGCTCACAAAAAGATATAAAAGATAAACCAACGCCTTAGAATTCAGCCTCTTTGAGGGGGCAACCTCCTTTACATTACATAAATGAACAATTTTGGAATGATACAAATGAAAAAACCTCCTTTCTATATATCGGAGTCTATGGGGTCACAATATAACCAAGCCAACCTAACAATAATAATATAAAGGCACAAAAATAACAATAGAGGGATTCTATGGGGCACAATAATAACATCATGGGGACAACAAGGGCACAACAATATTAATAAGGGATACAACTACAATACCAATGGGGGAATCACTAGTATTATAGGAACCTAACACTCCTTTCCTTTGATGTGTTTGATCTCAAAATCAAACTCATTGATCGTGGCCAACCATCTAGCCTGCTTGGCATTCAGATTTGGTTGGTCAAACAAGCGTCTCAACCCACTACGATCACTCATCAATACAAACCTCCTGCCAAGAAAATAATGCATCAACATATTTAATGCATGTATGATTACTGCCAACTCAAGATCGTGTGTCATATAGTTATGCTCATGTTCATTTAGCTTCAGTAACTCATAGCACACTACCTGTCCTTCCTGCATAAGGACTCCACCAAGTCCTCTCTTGTAAGAATTTGTACATACTACAAATTCTTTGTCTAGATCTACAATATTTAACACTAGTGCATGAGTCAACAATTGCTTGAGTTGCTCAAAACTAGCCTCACACTCCTCTGTACATTCAAATTTCTTACCTTTCATATGCAATGATGTAATAGGATAAGCAATCTGTGAGAATTTCATGATGAACCTCCTATAATAACCCACCAACCCTATGAAGGATCTCACCTAATCCACATTCCTAGGAGCTACCCACTCCATGATAGCTCTTATCTTCTCTAGATCCACTGTTATGCCTTCCTTGGAGACAACATGTCCCAAGTAATGTACCTCAGTCTAAAATAAATTGCACTTGTTGAGCTTAGCACATAACCGATGCTCTCTCAACAATATTAACACTACGGTCAAATGCTAAGCATGCTCTTCCACATTTTTTGAATATACCAATATGTCATCAATGAACACAATAAAAAACTTGTCCAAATAGGGACGTAATGCACTATTCATCAATCAAATAAAGGTAGTTGGAGCATTAGTCAAATTGAATGGGACTACAACAAACTCATAATGCCCATAGCTGGTCTGGAAAGTTTTCTTGTAAATGTCCTCTTCCTTGATGCCTACCTAATGGTATCTGGATCACAGATCAATCTTCGAGAACACTCCTACTCCCTTCAATTGATCGAACAAGTCATCAATTCTTGGAAACAGATACCTATTATTGATGGTCACTTTGTTCAACTGCATATAGTCAATGCACAATCTGAGGGTACCATCCTTCTTCTTTACAAACAATATCGATGCGCCCCAAGGTGATACCCTTGGTCTGGTGTATCCCTTGTCCAACATTTCCTTCAACTGCAACTTCAACTCTACCAACTCAAGTGTGCTCATCCTATAAGGTGCTTTTGATGTTGGATTTGCCCTTGACACTAACTCAATAGAAAATTCTACCTCCTTGTGAGGTGGAAACTCTTAAATGTCCTCATAAATACATCCTAAAACTGTTTTAGCACTAGGTACCTGCTCAAAACATTTTCATCCTCACTTTCCTTACCTTTGTCACTAGAAATGTGCATTGTTAATAAAACAAACCCTTTTCTGCGAGTACGTTTTGCCCATATAGTTCTCACCATCCAAACTGATGCAGCTTTCTTCTTTCCCCGCAAGACTCTTAGTTCCCCATTATCATACACACACTCAATTGCTTTGTCATAACAATCCATCTTGGTTCTAAGAAGATACAACCAATCCATGCCCAACAACATATTGTACGATCCCAATAGTAATACATTCAAATGTGTTGTGGTAGGCATACCATTCAAATCAAATGCACAAGCTCTTACCCAATGATGAACTCGCTTATTTGTATTTATATCCAACTCGACTAACCAAGATTCTACATACACTTATTTGTTCAAACCACGTTTATCCACCAAGTCAGTACTAACATAATTATAATTAGATTCATGGTCAATCAAAATAGAAACAACTTGATCACAAAGCTTACCATCCATCTCAATGATAGATGTATGATGGTTTGTCTACCTATTATCCAGTGTTGCGTAGATACAAGGAACGCTGAAACCAACATCCCCAATAGTCTGTGCCTCCTGTGCACTATATATCTTAGGCCTACCACCCTGATTCTTTGGACAATCTCTCTTAAGGTGTTCCTTACCACATGTCCAACACTCCAACCATCCAGTACCATCACCTCTATGTTGTTGTTGTGACCCATATCCTTGTCTAGCTACATTGAACTTCTTTTGTGGTGCCACATTTTCTTTCTCTTATGCCTTCTGAGGTGTTGTTCTTTTCGGTTTCCATTTACCCTTATCTTTATCCTTCCCTTGATATCCTTGTTGAGACTCATTCTTATGCTTTGACTATTCATAGAAATGCTTCAATTTCCCAATAACTTCCTCAAGTGATTGAGGATCATCATACTCAATCTAATCTCTAAATGCTAATGGAAAACCATTGACAAATTGCTAAACTTTAGCCTTCTCATCTTTAAGATACGATACATACCTCAATAGCTCCAGGAACTTGGTCGTATATTCTTCATTTGTCATTGATCCCATATTTAGCTCATAGAATTCTTTGGCCTTACTATCATAGTACCTTTATGACAAATACTTCTTCTTGAAAATCCTCTTGAGATCATGCCAACTCAAGTCCTTTGTCCTGATGTCTCTGACCTGCTTCACATCTTCCCACCAAATATTTGCTTTACCTTTCAAGCTGGAGATAGCAATTTTGGCCTTCATGTTTTTTGTGCACTCATGCAACTCAAAGAACTTGTTCATCCCAAGTATCCAAGCCTCTACGTCTTCTAGTTTCTTCAAGTCTCCATCAAAAGTAGATGGATTTGCTTAAACTCATCTAGAAAGTATCCCCTATCACTCCTCCTGTAAAGATGATAATGATGACGATCATGATGCCTATCAGAGCCAAAACTATAATAATACATGTATCCATCACCTCTCCTATCCAAAGTATCCAATAACCTGACATCTCTAATCATGTAATTTTTATCTGATCTATGACCACCATGAGACCTACTGCCATATGCCCCAATCCTCTTGTCCATGGTTGATCTGAAGTGGCCCTTGTTGCTGCAATTCTAACAAACTCTGAAGGAGTATTATGTTAACCTTTACTTGTTTTTCTTGTACCTGCATGATCTTTTCATTGTCCGCCTTACAATTCCTCATTTCTTCCTTCAAGATTCTCAATGTGTCTGCTAAGTTAGAAGAGTTCCCAACACGACATTGCTCCTCTGATTCACAGGGAGAATCTTTGTAGTCTACCATCTTGCTAGCCATTTTGGTCTCTTTCCTGCAATGCATACTATGTGAGCTAAACCAAATCACAATAAACCAATGTACCTTAGCAAAATTTGAGGAGGGTATCTCATCTGCAAAATCAACCAATCAACATAATACATGTATAACATAATCATGACAGCATATATACATATAACAAATAGGTGCATCAACACACAAAAATCATTCTAGATAGAGTCTTGCCATCAATGCATGACCATATCAACTACACACACCATGACCTCATGCATAACAACAACAACCATACCCATGTACATTGACAATACACAAGCATAAACAACATGTGACCAATCATACACTCATGGCGACATACTTCACAACAATAACATCCTCCTTCACATGGTGACATCACTATAACCATGACCGACACCATGCATATGAAACAATCACATCGACCACAAGGATGATTAAAAAACATATAACTTACATGAATGCATGACCAACACACACTGCCCATCTAGTCCAAGGGGTCAACCATGCTCTGATACCACTCTGTAACACCCTCCTCCCACATCTACCCAAGTAACTAGCCAATGGGGGAAAACATGTGACAAGAGGCTACTATGATGGATTCAAAATCCTATGTGACTTTAAGGAAGTGGAATTGATGGAAACATAGCATACCAGCCTTCCACATCAGCTACAAGACTCCCAAGAATCATCCCAACCCTTCTAACAACTAGCCCTTGGGTCCCACTAAGTTTTTAGACAAATTAAACACCATACTCTCCCATGCTATGGGCATGCAAACATCCAAAGGGCTCTAGGCACTCCCACAACATGGCATGCCAACATCCAAGGACTATTTTGCTCAGTTTTGTGCCAACGTCCCTCAGATTTGAATAACTTTTTCAGGCCCAAAGCCTAGGTCACTGCCCAGAATTAAATGACACATTCAGAACATAAAGATAACAAGGTAATGATGATCAAATGCAATTACTTGAACAAGGGATTGACTAGACCCGTACTAGTCATGACAAGAATTTTGTCAAACATATCACAAATATGTAATC
This sequence comes from Pinus taeda, assembly GCA_000404065.3. NCBI lineage: Eukaryota > Viridiplantae > Streptophyta > Pinopsida > Pinales > Pinaceae > Pinus > Pinus taeda. Next base: position 7,980 of record APFE030808647.1, read on the forward strand.
TATAGGTGTAAACAACAGATTTAAGCATAGGGGACTCATACCTATCTGAGAATCACTAAGAAGCATTGTTCCCTTATATAATTAGTTGAATTATCATCTATTAGGTCATAGATACATTGTTCATTCATTTACAAACCAAAACATGAAGAGATCCCTACAACATCACTGTCATAATACATGCTTATGACCAACATAATAACAACATAAATATCAAGGATACATCAGCCACAAAATCCACATATAAACCAGTACATTTATACACAATATATCTAGGAGATAACATCTTATTAACGAATGCAAAATCCAACCCATGATGGGACTACCACGTTCCACCCGACTATAGAATGGTTGAGCCAATTCTCTCTTCATCCATTCACCCCCGTGCCATATTCCAAGCATGAATGTGGGACTCAAGCCCAAAAGAACCAACCAAGACATCCCGAGGCTAAACCACCTCACCCTCATCAAAAGAAACCAGGTTTTACTGTAATCCATCTCGGATCACTAGGCCAACACAATAAACATGTGATAAAATGCTTTACCATGATCTCCACCAGATCACTAGGCCAAAAAACCATGGATTCCACCGGATTTCTCCACCTACACCATGAGGAATTTTCATGTTTCCTAGTCTCTCATGCTTTACCACAATCCACAGTCTAATCGAGGGATCACTAGGCCCTAAACCAAGACACCACCCTCCAAGCTTTACCGTATATCCCACCATTCACTAGCAAGGATTCCCAGGCCCACTGAGGCAACACAAAATTTGTCTTTACCATAACCCATGGTCTGGATCAGGGGTTACTAGGCCATGTGTTGTATCATTCGGAGATCCATGTCACTCAGCTTTGAATCCATCTGGAAATCCAACTCAACCAAAACATGAGAACCCCATCACACCATGGTTATCCGGAAATGGTAAGGCTAGGCTGAAAACACTGTCACACCTGGAAAAACCCATGCCATAACAGCAAAAGAACCACATTCAATATCATGCATGCCAAATATAGCAAGGAAAACACATATGCAATTCGATACCTGCAAAGAATAATGTTGTAGCTACTTGATCTTGATCTTCCTTGCTTGCTCCTTCCTTCCTGTTTCCTTCTTTTCCTTTCTTAATCCAATTCCAAAGTGCTCCAAGAAAATTCTAAGTGTCCAAGAGGAAGAGAGAGAGAGAGAATAATGAGAGAGCTCCAAAGCTGAACTGACAAAAGGTTACAAACTAATCCTTAGAAGCTTTTTTATCAATTTGGCCTCTATTTTCTTCATTTTATCCTTATTTTCCTTCATTTTCCTCCTCACATGCAACCTGTGACCATTCACATTCCTTTTCTCCTAATTTCCATTATTTTCATAAATAAATGTGCCAAAAATGGCATTTTTCCTTTCCAAAGCCTTAGCCATTGCCTTTGTCAAAGTCCTTAGCCATAATAACTGAAATGAACAACCACACTACGATGTCTTGCCTAACTTTAAGCTTGGAATAAGTTTCTCATCGATTGTGGTTATTATTTTTCCTTTTTAACTTTTATTACATGGAATTTTCACCAGGGTTGTTATAGTATGCAACTTCAGGACAGGTCTGCCACTGACCCGAAAATCAACAGTCTCCAGTGCGCAAACATGCACATTGTTTAACATTGCTAAACAATGTGCATTTTCTATTTGATCTGATGATGATCAAATAAACAAACGATGGAGGAACAACACAAATGCATGAACTTTAATTATTCACATGGACCATTAAGAAGTTGACATGTGGCATTCTTTGATGACAAATACATGCAAATGAATGACACATGGTTCTCTCACATAGTCAGCATTGACACAAATCTCAGACATGTCGCGGAATTCTGTAGGGTGTAATGTGGTAGAGTGTTGGTTAACGATGACATGGGCCTATTAATGAAGGTCACATGGCACATTTACACAATCATTGTGATATATTAGTTGTTGATGTGGCGTCACCGGGGCTGCCATGTGGCAAGCAAAAATGACATTTTTAGTTGTCCAATGGGAGCAAATTTGAGTGACACATGGGCCACTCAGGTTGTGCCACATGACAAGTGTGATGTCATTGATGTTTTCAGTGTATGGATGACCAATGACCCAGGGGTCTCGGTCATAGGCTTATCAAGCTCTGGGTCTCACTATCAAAATATTAAACATGGTTATATGGTTAATATTTTTGGTGCAAAACATTGGTTTATCTCCTAAAACCATGGGCCCTTGGCTGGTCCCCCCATAGCCCGTGTCCACCAAAACTCAGATATATATATATATATATATAATATTATATATATAAATATATATAATATATATATTATATATGTATAGTATGATATGATGTATGTATGTATGTATGTATGTAGTATGTATGTATGTAATGTATGTAGATATATGTATGAATATATAATATATAATATATATATATATATATATATATATATATATATATAATGTATATATTATGTATATAAGTATTATGTATGTATATATGATATACATACATATTATAATAATATGTATATATGTATATATATGTATAGTATATATATGTAAGTATATATGTATATATATGATATATATATATGTATGTATGTTATGTATATATAATAAATATATATATATATATATATATATATATATATATATATATATATGTATGTATATATAATTATATAATATATAATATAAGTTTATACAATATACAATATATAAAACACATATATAATATAATACACAACACATAATAACATATATATATATACAAACCAAATGGACATGTGATATGGATTGAATCAAACTCAAACGTAAATAACTCATCCTGTAATGTTTTGTGTGATCAAGTTCAAAGACATGAATTGTATTGTTCAGGTTAGCAACGAGGGTACTATTCCTATTGTTATGAAGCTTAAGAGCTAACCCCAGTGTACACTTATGGAATGAAATCCGTTGATCTAGTTTTATTTTTGCTTGATTGCACAGTCCAATTTCACCCTTGTTCTAGTTGAAGTTGGACGAGTTTTGAAATGGCGAAAATATCACACAATAGACGTGAGACACATTGACGAGTTGGACCATGACTAAGCCATGTCACATTAGCTATTAATATGTGGAGATCAAATCTTTAATATGATTCGTTGCAAATGGTAAGGTTTGAGTCTCATGCTTGTTTGTTGTCTCATATGTCAGATCAATAACAAAGTTGATTGAAAACAATAACATTGCAAGGATCACCCAATAACGTGGTTGGTGAGATAGGTATGTGGTATATGCATGGTCACAAGCTCGATTCTCTAGCAGGTGAAGGTTAGTTGTTGTTTTTTTCGACCATAATTGTCCATTTGTAAAATTATTGGCAGGTTCTAGTGGCTGGTGCTAGAATCTAGTGGCTTGATTGAAAAGCGCTCAACAATAGGCATTTTGTAAAAAAAAAAAAAATTATATAGTTTATTATGGTTTTATGTGTTTTTGGAGTCATTATTAATCCAAATTGAAATCCAAAAGAAGTTGGGAGATCAGGATTCAAATATGGATGCAACTAAAATGGTTCGATGTTATTTTGACTCTTGCTTGATGACACAAATCTCTTATGTATGTTTGGAAGGCCTATGAGTATATTGCAACTGTTTTGGATACATGAAGTAATCAGGTTTCGAGAAGAGGTATGAATGACAAAATCAATGAACTAGTTAGAGCAGAGTAAGTGATAGCAGTATGAAAACTAGCAACGAAGATTGACTTGAATTTTCTGACAGTAATGGTATAGGTTGCTTATGGCAGAGCAGTGGTTGTAGATTCAGTGATATATTAAGTTCATAGATCTAGTTTGAAAATGAGAAGAAATATAGGTCCACAAGGAAGTTCAAGACGAAGGTTGGAGCCTTAATTAGGTTGGAACCTACTGTTGAGGTTGGAGCCTACTCATTATTGAGGTTGGAGCCTACTCATTGTTGAGGGTGGAGCCGTAATTAGATTGGAGCCTAGAGTAGGTTCGTGCCTACTCATCCTTGAGGTTGGAGCTTTAGTTAAGTTGTAGTCTACAGTGGGTAGTTGCTTGCGTCTTTGAGGTTGGTACCTCAATCAGGTTGTAGCCTATGACAAGTGACAACTTGCATATTTTTGTGGTAGTCGATTCCTGTAGGTTGGGGCCTACAAAATAATGTAAACAAATTGAAGGCTGAGCATAAGAAGAGTTGGTAGTTTTCTCCCATTTGAGTTTCCACCTAAAAATTTATGTCTCCTTGTGATGTGATGCTTTCTTGTGCAGTTTCTAGTTATGCTCCTTATATGATGATGCGTTCTGATAACTGATGAGATAACGTTTATGATCATTGATAAATTAATGTATGATTAATTAAGACTGTAAAACTATAAAATTGTCTTCACACTAATTCACCCCCCCACCCCCCCATCTCTCACTATGGCTTTTGGGTTAAAAATAAATTTCTTTACACTGTAATGTGCATGTGTAATAGTATCTCACCATTTTCTCAGTATGATGATTAGGATCTCATGGAGTTTAAAAATTCAAAAGGACAAGGGTTCTCCTCTCTTCCAAACAAAAGTTGAAGATGACAAATATATTGTTATCCCTAAATCAAATAGTTAGGTTGATAATAGCTATTTAGATGGAAAGAAGTGGAAATGGAGAATTGGCATTCATAACAAGGTCTACAAAATCCCTCTTAAGGAATATGTAGAGGAGGGATGTGACGTATTCAAACCACTTCTCTCTATACTTGAAAATAACATGAATGGATAGTTGCCCTTGTTTGTTTCTACTTAACCTCCAGTTACAGAGATTCGAACATGTAAACATCTTGTCTTTGGTGTATGCTCATTTAGCAAGATAATCAGACACAAAGGAAGAAAGCATTACGTTGGTAATTTATAGACCACTTATAAAACGAGACTTCAAGGTTCTCATGCACTCCCTTGCAAAGCACACATCCCAAATTTGGAGCTCGATGTTACCCATTTTTTTGGTGTAAGAAAAAATGAAGGTCTTGAGTCTATTTTGGAAGGAGGAGATGTATAAGTGAATGATCAAGGGGAAAACATGGGAACTTTGAGGCCTTTGTGTGAATTCACTTGTGAAGCGAATTTTGAGCAAATGATATTGATCTTGTTTCATGGATAATTTTAAGAAAGTTGTACTTGTGGATTTGATTTCATGGGTACTCTAATTCATAACAATAATACATCTTGAAAAGGTTTTGTTGTCGTTGCTACAACACCATCCAAAATTTCACTACATTCGAATTTTTTATCCTACCATCATTGTTCTATCTAGTGTTGCCTTGATCATCAAGTTTCGTCTCATGTTATGCTATGTGTTTCAAGTGTTCTGGAATGTTCTCAAGTGTCATCGTATTAATTAGAACATCACTAAGTGAATTCCATGGTCATGACATCTTTTTCATAGTAAAACCACACTTTTCGGTTGCAATTGCACACACTTCACTCATTGTAGTTGGGGAATGTGTACAAAGTGGCGTTTTGATGTATATTTATCATTATTCAAGCTTTTTTACATTTTCTCGGTGAGGTGGTATGAGTCGCACATGGTTTTACGTTTAAACTCATCATGATCACCCCTTGTCCTATCTCCCAAACTTAGACTAAGTTTGGTTTCAAAGCAAACCCATTGAGGCAAAGAGCACATGAGCGCACTCTAAAACCTTGATCAGGAATCCTTCGTTGTTCAAAAATGTGCCCTACGGCCCTCAAAATTGTAAAGCACACTGCTTAATCCATATTTCCCCTTCCTTATTCCAAACTGCGTCCTTCAAAAACCAAGCCTTCCTTTGAGTGCACTCCTTCAACCTGAAGAAATGCACCCTCCTTGGGAGCATTCCTTTGATCCGAAAGAATGTGCCGTCCTCGGGATGACTCCTTCAACCTGAAGGAATGCACCCTCCTTGAGTGTGTTATCACTCAGGTTGTCCCTAAGCTCCTGAAGGGATACGGCCGAGGTAACCACAAACCAATCTTTGGATTGCAGGTTATAGCCCACCTGCAATCAGAGAGGGCTCTCTCTTAATGATTTAGCTTTGTTGATGATGATTTTAGGCTAGCTATTGGATTCAGGGGTTTTGAATTTTTGTTTGGATGGAGATTGAATGGAAGGAAGTTGCATTCAAGCAAAGAGGCAAGGGATAGTGTGATAAATTTCAAACCATTGGGCATGGAGTCATGGATTAAGGCTTGTTGTTGCGTTTTCTTGGTCACAAGAGGATTATGGAGCAGGATAGCTACACATGAAACAATACCAATTGCTGAAAAGATGGGATGAAAGCCAGAGATGAAAGGCAATTAAGAATCTTTCATCAACTAACAGGGAAGAGAGGTGAATGAATGGTTATCTAAGAGCAGTTAAGAATTACTAAACTAACATTCATATGTGAAAGAAATAGTGTAAACATGATCATTTAAGTATGCATATTCATAACTATTCCTGATGAAAACATGTAGAAATCACAGTAATTGAGCATAGGGTGCTGCCAAGCAAATCCTAAACTATTCTTCCTTTCTGCAATTTTAGATGGTGGAACATAGGTGATAAAACAAACACAAAGAACTAAACAGAGTTAAGGAACACTTATTGAACCATGTAGAGGCACAGGAATTCCATAGTCACTCTTCGGCCAATTAGACACAGCAGACAGTTTCAGAATCCATGCATTTCAGCAGTCTTTGATTATAGAAATTATCACATTTACAGTGCGAGTCTCTGCTCAAGCAAAATATCAAACCAACAAAGACCAACCAACCCTTATTACATGCTTCAGGGTCGTATATATAGGTAAAATATCTAAAAGTATTTATTACAACTGACCAAAACAGGTTTGTGGGAAAGCTTTCTAAAACCTAGCTTATGCTGAAATTAAATGCAAGTCTTCTTTGGGCTGCGCCAGAGGCAGCTGGATCAAAAAGTGAATTGATGTGGTGTCCTTTGTGACTTGGTGCAGTGGTTCTGTAATAACTGTGCATTGAGTTCTGATCCACTGATCTTCTGTGAGTTTAATGTGCAGTCATTTGTGCTAGTGAGCTTTGAATGGTTCCTTAACTGCTTCTTGACTTTTACAGTTTTCCTTTTAATGCTTCATTCACCTCGAGCCCTGAGAAGATCTTCACTGATACACTTTGCCGCTACCTTGATACTCTTTGACATGCATTTTGGCTTCATATCTACTTTGATACTCTTTAATCTTTGAACCGGGTCTCTCTCTGTCTTCTGATACTTTCAAAACTGCAAAATCGGGCCTTTTCTGCCTTTTTCGGTGCAAAAATGCCTGAGGAATCAAAAGATTCCCTAAAGATTCCCCAATATGGCCCATTTCCCGTAGCGATGCATCGAAAATTGCCTCAGAAATTCGATCGGGGCTCCGAAGCTTGATTTTTGCGCTTGCGCGTTTCCTTTTTCAGCTGCTGACGTCAGCGGTACGGTGAATGACGTCAGCAGTGGGACCCCTCTGTACGGATGTGACGTCAGCATGATGATGTCAGTAGGGTGACGTGGCAGTACAGCAGGGTGATAACGTGGCGGGACACGGTGGCAGGGTGACGTCAGCCAGGCGCAGGCAGGAAGGGGTGAGGTGGAGGCGATGTGGCAGGGTGATGCGGCGCTCTTGTCATGCGAGGGGAGGGCGGTTTTGGTATGCATCGGACTGCTTTTGATACAGAGGTGGTTTTTGTCAGGGGCGGCCCAATGCAATGGGATGCCACTAGCTGTCCCGATGTACGACGGTAAAACCGTGGGACATCGGGTGCTAACTACCCATCACAGAAGGGCGCCCGATATGCATAAGAGCCGTCGGATCTGGGAGGGCTGATCCGACGGTGGTCAGGAGGAGAAGATGCACGGGGTTTAGTTAAGGTGCGCGCACGATAAACTTTAATATTTGCGGCCGCAGGTGGGTTTCAAACTTTAGAAAATTGTGTAATATGTTTGCCGCGTTGGTTATTTATTAATCAAATATTAATAAATTATAAAGAAATGGGCGGGGGGGTTGGTTAATGCATTTGGAGGGGGATTCTTTGTGTTTTGGAAGGAGTCCAAACACCTGGGAGGGGAAATTTATGCAGAGATGAGGGTTCTTACTAAGATCCAGGTGACTTAGTGATTCCCAAGGAGATACTTATGGTTATGTCTCAACCAGAGGGAGGGGATATATACATAGGGGAAGTATTACCATAGTTTTAGTAGGGGGAAGGGAGATAAATAAGGATTTACATAATAATGTCAGGAGTTAATATGAAAATGAAAAGAAAGCGCTAAGTTTCAGAGATCTTAGGCTTTAAAGGGGAGATAGAACTTTGTAGAGAAAGTATGGACCCTCCTTGAGTAAAGCAGATCTTTACCAAGGAAAATTATATGGAAAATGATGAAACTAAGAGATATCAAGAAGATCTTGACCTCTTTAGGGGAAGTTAGTAAATGATTTAGGGAAGAGGAAGAGGGGGAAGTTAGTCATGCCTCGCTTGAAGTACTTCAAATAGGAACTGCCTGCTAACTGTGATCTGGATCAATATAACACTTGAAAATGTGGGATTGATCACAAATCAACATTCTGCAACCTCAAAAATTACCTACCCAGCCTACTTACCTAACATTTTTTCTTCTTTTTGGTTTGGGTGCACTTAGACTTGCAGACCCAGGTTTTCAATTTTTTCTTTTGCACTGTCCTCCTATCTGTATCTACACTTATTTCTTCCAAGGGCCCAGATTAAGCAGTTGAGCTCCTTTGATTCTCTACCTATCTAGGAATCTGCCAAAATTGAGCTGCTTGGACAGATTATTCATTCTCTATATTCTAAAACAGGAAATTGAAACCTAGGGAGACCAAGATTAAGCTGTTTGGACCTCCCTTTAGCTGAAAATTCTACAAAAATGGAATAACATCTTCAAAATTGGAATGCAGCAGTTTGAACTTTGACCAGCACACTTTCTTGGCCTCTTTCTTTGGTGACTGTTAGCAAATATGGAGCATTGCAGCATGCAAAGTATGACATATTTGGCCTGTAAAAATGTCTATCATGAAATATGAGTAACCTGCTGTAGCATGAGGCTAACAGTGGCTCCATTTGGGGATGGCTTCTCCTTGTGAAAAGCCAAAAACAGCAAGTCAGACTGCCTTGATCTTCTGTTATTGCTGTGCATTGAAACTTCTTAGTGCTGACTGTTAGATTGTTTTAAAATTTTGGGTTGAAAACAACACTTTCCCTCAACTGATTTGCTGGTAAACTGTGAAGCACTGCCTACTTTCTTCTGCGTGCTTCAGCATCCGAACTATTACAAAATAAAACAAAGTGCTGATATATACAAACATTTATGTACAGAATATAACACCGCCTGTTCTTTCTTAATCAAAAGGGATCATGGTAATGTTTTAACATTCGGCCATTAACAGGGCCTTCTTCAGTTGTGCTGCCATCTAGAGATTTGAGAAAATATGTGTTATTGCCTTGCACAGCGCTTATAATGTATGGACCTTTCCACAGAAAATCAAATTTTGCATGTTTGCCCTTGTCTTCTCTTCGTGAGTCCCACCTTAGAACTTTGCTGCCAACCCAGAAGTCCTCTGCTTTAGCTTTCTTATCAAACATCTTTTTGAGTTTCTCTTGCAACATTTGAGCTCTGTCATACACTTGCTCTCTGGTTTGCTGAAGATGAATGGTTTGATTAACTCTT
>APFE030808647.1:18402-40069 GCA_000404065.3 Pinus taeda
GAGTTTGGGACATAGGCAATCACATGGGAGTATAAGATGTAAATTCTGAAATCTTTGATGGCCTTAACAAGGGCATAAGCCTGCTTTTCCATGATCTGGTATTTCAAGGGTGCATCTCTTAAAGCTCGGCTGAAGAAAGCAATTGGCTTTTCATTACCTTGATCATCCTTTTGCAAAAGGACAGTGGCTATAGTGTGCTCAAATGCAAAAGAAAAAATGATAAAATCTTTGTCGAATTGCGGACTGGTGAGAACAGACGTTTGAGTTAAGGCAGTTTTGATACTCTCAAAAGCTTGCTTGGTTTCAAGAGACCATTTTACCTTGGCATCCTTTTTTAACATATTGCTCAATAGCCTTATTAGCTCAGCTAGGTTTGGGATGAATCTCCTTAGGAAATTGATCTTTCCAAGGAATGCTTGCAGCTCCTTTATGTTTCTTGGATATGGGATTTGGAGGATAGCTTGAATTCTTTCAGGATCAATTCTAATCCCATCTTTTGATATGATATGGCCTAGAAGCTTGCCTTCCTCGAGGGCAAACAGGGACTTCTTAGGATTCAAGGAAATGCCATACTTCCTGCATGTTATGAAAATTTGCCTTAGATGCTTAAGGTGCTCTTGGTCAAATTTGGAGAAAGGGGTTAGGTCATCAAGGTAAACAACAAGGAAATCATGTATCTCTTTGGCAAATGCAATACCCATTGCCCTTTGAAAGGTAGCACCAGTGTTCTTTAGCCCGAAAGGCATTTTAACATACTTAAGTGTTCCCCACAGTGTGGTAAAGGTTGTCTTGTCTTGATCATCCGGGTGAACAAGTATCTGATTAAATCCTGAAAATCCATCTAGTAAAGAAATTCTAGATGACCCCACTACTCTTTGTAGGATATGGTCCATTTTGGGCAAAGGATAGTGGTCTTTTAGAGAGACCTGGTTTAAATTCCTCAAGTCTACACATAGTCTGATCTCTCCTGTTTTTTTTCTTGTGGGAACTAAATTGGATACCCATTCAGAAAATCTGATGGGTGCAATGATACCTGCTTCAAACATTCTTCTTATTCCTTTTTCAATGAGGGGAAGAAGCATGGGGTTGATTCTTCTAAGTTTCTACTTGAATGGTTTTTGATTTGGTTTTAAGGGAATGGTGTGTTGAATCATTGAGGTGTCATAAGACTTCAAGTCCTCATAACTCCAAGCAAATACATCTTGGAATTCTTTGAACAAATCCACATATTTTGGTTTTTGATCTGGGGGCATATTTTTGGACAACTTAATCATTTTGGGTTGTTCTGCTGTCCCTATGTTGTGTTCTTCTATAGCAGCATTTAAAGGCTCCATTTTTGGCTTTTTGGGCACATCATTGTCATCAAACATGTCTTCTAATTGAGTAAGGCCAGCAGGTAGAAAATTACTCTTTAGATCAATAAACTCATCCTCTGCTCTGGTTGTTTCCTCTAAACACATTTGTTTCAGTTGCTCTATGTTTGTGTTGTCAAAAACAGTTGGGTTAAGGATCTGTTTAGCTGTTACAGCCTGCTGATTTTCTTTTGTTAGCTGTTGGGAATCGCTCATGGCATCCATGTCAATGTTTGTATTCAAAAATTCGCCCTCAAGAGTGAGGAAATTGCTAATCTGGGCATCATTTTGAAACACTTGCCAATCTTTAACATTGTTAGGGACCGAGGGTCTATGTTTTATCTCAGCAATGAAATGGTGATTTGGTTCAAAGGGAAGCTTGCATGTACTAGCAAAAGTTGCTAGGCTGTGAGCATGAATATTATGGTCTCTTGAAATTTTGGCAAGCTTGGATTGATTGAAAGACTTGAGTATTTCTGTGGCAGCAATCCTATAAGCTCTCATTCTATTGTCATTGGTAACAAAGTTACCTTTCATTTGTTGTATAATTAAATCGGAATCACCTAGAATGGACACTTTTGCAGCTCCTAGGGCTTTGAGCAGTTTTAGGCCTAAGAGGAGAGCCTCATACTCTGCCATGTTGTTTGTACATCTGAAATTTAGTCTGTAAGCATGGCCCTCTACGTGATTATCATGTGTATTGTGAATCCATACCCCTGCCCCTGCTCCTAGCTTATTGACAGAACCATCAAACTCTAAACACCATGTAATTTCTTTTTTGTGGTTTGTATTAAGAGTTTCAGTTATTTGAGGCTTGGGCAAATTTACAATTTCTGCTCCAGGAGGTTCTTCTTGTTTGCTGGTTTCCTTGACTCTTGTGACAGTTTCATGGGTATTGGCAACTGATTCCTCATTGATGCATCTTTCTTGCTGTAAGGCTGAAGGCTTCTCATCAGTTGGAGGATTAGTGTCATCATTAAATAAAATAAAAGAATCCATATCAGAATGGATTGAGTAAATCGGAAAATTTTGGGGTTTTTCCTCACTACTTACCACATACTTCATTAGTGTTTCCCTGTACAATCTCTTTGGTTGCCCAAAGACAGATATAGTGGCATAAGAGAGGTCAAGTTGAAGGGATCCTTGAAGTTTTGCCCCCCATGATCTTGATAGGAGCATGCCATATTTTGTTGGAATGTCAGCAACTACTACGTCCATTAGGATTGTCTTGTTGGGAAATTGGACTAAAGACACACAAAGGTCTTTGATTAAGCCTAGACACTTGACTTGACTTGAGTCAAAGGAATATAGATCTTTATAGGGTCTTGTGACATCAAGGTTTAGCTTTTCCATTACAGCTTTGGGCATAAGGTTATGTGAGACACCTGAGTCAAACATAGCATTATGCAAGATTTTGTCATGTATGTGCAGACTGACATAAAAGGGTGGAGCAGGTCCATAAGTTGATTTTCCATTAACTTTTGGACCAAACAGCAGCTCAGGGGTATCATCCAAAACATTTACATCATCCCTGACCTCTGGTAGTTGAAGTGACCTTTGAATTTGTTGCCTATATACATCATGTTTGGCGAGTTCTGAGAGGGGAATGGATATCTTGAGTTTTCCAATCTCTGCTTCTAAGTTAAATGGTTTCTCTAATGGAATCCTTGCATTAGCAGTAGCAGATTTTTCCTTGTCAAGAGTGTTCTCTGTGTTTTCTTTTTGAATGTCAGCATTATGATGAATGACAGTTTGGGTATTTCTATTTTGGGAAGATTTTTTGGAGTGTTGTTCAGATTTTCTTTTGAGGGAGAGGGAGGTAGAGGCTGATCAATAGGAGGCTGAATGTCTGATATATCCTCTACAGTTACCTGATGCGGGTTTGGGACAACAATATCAGCTGGTTTTGTTATGACAACATTGTCTTTAATTTTGTTGGGCTTTTTGCTATCCTTTGTTTTGCTAGGTACAGGGACATCAATGATCCTTGTTCTCAGCCTATATTGTTTGTGGACCTCATACATAGCAGAATCATAACCTTGTTTGAAATCAAAAGACTCTCCCGACTTGGTCTGAAATTGTTTTACATCAGGGTAGTCTCGGTCCTCTTCAGTGAGACAAATTTGTTGTTCATTTTTCGAATCTATCAGGTTCATGTGAGTCTCATCTGTGGGCTCACTGGATGTGGATGCTTCCGCATAGTTTTCTTGGAAAGGAGGCCTGATATCATGGTCGGGACTAGCCCTTCCTGCGTTTGTGGTCTGATTTTTCCTAAAGTTTGGATTCCTTATGGTGTTGGTCTGTTGTCCTTCCCATGATGATTTTCTCTCAATGCTCTCTACTCGGTCTCCTAGCCTATGCATGCCGTTGATGATAGCGTCTAGTTTTTGGTCTAAGGCTGAGGGTTCTTCCTTGAAAGTGGTTCTTCTCTCAGTTCTGGCTCTGTTTCTTTTGGCAATTAGGTTACCTCCACACTAACAGCAACATCTTGCATCTTTGCAAGGCTTTGAGAGGCTCTTTCCCTTAACTGATACACCATTTTAGCATCAAAACCATCAGGGAATTTGTACAAAGCAAGATCAGGTGGAGGTCTTAAATTTTGTGGTATTACATTGTAGACATTATTAAACATTGCACAGTAGTCCAAAACCGTTTCATGAGGGCCTCTTTTGATAGTATCATACTCAGATAGTATGTGTAAGGGATCTTTCTTTTTCTCCCACCTATTGGTAAATGTCTGGTATAAGGCTTCTGGGTTTAATATGGAATTGGGTGTAAGTGCTCTAAACCAGGTCCGGACATCACCGGTCAAACTTTGGACAAAAATCTTCATTCTTACACTGTCATCATCAATCTCATAACTCTCAAAGTAATCCTACATTTTTTTTGTATGTTGTAGGGCTGTGCAGGAATTTGTGCCATCAAAATAGGTAATTTTTGTGTGATAATCCTGAGGCATAGCCCGGGATTAGCAGGCAACTGAAGGGGCGCATATCTATTAGCCATATTAACGGGGATAAGTGGAACAACACGAATAAGTGGAACAACTAAAGTAATTGGCATAATAGGAGTGGTATTGGTAGTATTTGCAGTAGATAAAGGTGTGGACAAAGTGGTTGGGGAAGTAGATGATGAACACGGGGAAGAAGGGTTTGAACGGAACAGAACTTTGACAAGGGTTGAAAAACTACTAGGCTGAACTGTTTCGAGAATAGAATCAACAAAATCTCCTTGTTTCTCTTGTTTTCGAAGGATCTTAGGGATTATGTTAGGATTTTCAAAAACAGCTGGGGGATTTGATCTGGATTTGATCTTGTGTAACGTGAATGCTTCTTGGGAGCCAGCTTCTAGCTTGTTTTTCGGGAAATTTTTCTAAGAACACAGGTCGACCGAGACTTTTAAAGGTCAGTTTCTTCCTCTGCGGAGCTTCAGACTGGTTTTGTGAAATTATTTGAGGAGATCCCCAGTGGAGTCGCCATTATGTTATCACTCAGGTTGTCCCTAAGCTCCTGAAGGGATACGGTCGAGGTAACCACAAACCAATCTTTGGATTGCAGGTTCTAGCCCACCCGCAATCAGAGAGGGCTCTCTCTTAATGATTTAGCTTTGTTGATGATGATTTTAGGCTAGCTATTGGGTTCAGGGGTTTTGATTTTTTGTTTGGATGGAGATTGAATGGAAGGAAGTTGCATTCAAGAAAAGAGGCAAGGGATAGTGTGATAAAATTCAAACCATTGGGCATGGAGTCATGGATTAAGGCTTGTTGTTGCGTTTTCTTGGTCACAAGAGGATTATGGAGTGGGATAGCTACACATGAAACAATACCAATTGCTGAAAAAATGGGATGAAAGCCAGAGATGAAAGGCAATTAAGAATCTTTCATCAACTAACAGGGAAGAGAGGTGAATGAATGGTTATCTAGGAGCAGTTAAGAATTCCTAAACTAACATTCATATGTGAAAGAAATATTGTAAACATGATCATTTAAGTATGCATATTCATAACTATTCCTGATGAAAACATGTAGAAATCACAGTAATTGAGCATAGGGTGCTGCCAAGCAAATCCTAAACTATTCTTCCTTTCTGCAATTTTAGATGGTGGAACATAGGTGATAAAACAAACACGAAGAACTAAACAGAGTTAAGGAACACTTATTGAACCATGTAGAGGCACAGGAATTCCATAGTCACTCTTCGGCCAATTAGACACAACAGGCAGTTTCAGAATCCATGCATTTCAGCAGTCTTTTATTATAGAAATTATCACATTTACAGTGCGAGTCTCTGCTCAAGCAAAATATCAAACCAACAAAGACCAACCAACCCTTATTACATGCTTCAGGGTCGTATATATAGGTAAAATATCTAAAAGTATTTATTACAACTGACCAAAATAGGTCTGTGGGAAATCTTTCTAAAACCTAACTTATGCTGGAATTAAATGCAAGTAAGTCTTCTTTGGGCTGCGCCAGAGGTAGCCGAATCAAAAAGTGAATTGATGTGGTGTCCTCTGTGACTTGGTGCAGTGATTCTGTAACAACTATGCATTGAGTTCTGATCCACTGATCTTCTGTGAGTTTAATGTGCAGTCATTTGTGCTAGTGAGCTTTGAATGGTTCCTTACCTGCTTCTTGACTTTTACGGTTTTCCTTCTAATGCTTCATTCGCCTCGAGCCCTGAGAAGATCTTCACTGATACACTTTTCCGCTACCCTGATACTCTTTGACATGCATTTTGGCTTCATATCTGCTCTGATACTCTTTAATCTTTGAACCGGGTCTCTCTCTGTCTTCTGATACGTTCAAAACTGCAAAATCGGGCCTTTTCTGCCTTTTTCGATGCAAAAATGCCTGAGGAATCAAAAGATTCCCTAAAGATTCCCCAATATGGTCCATTTCCCGTAGCGATGCGCTAATCGCGCATCGAAAACTGCCTAAGAAATTCGATCCGGGGCTCCGAAGCTTGATTTTTGCGCTTGCGCATTTCCTTTTTCAGCTGCTGACGTCAGCATGACGTCAACGGTACGGAAGATGATGTCAGCAGTGGGACCCCTCTGTACGGATGTGACGTCAGCAGGGTGATGTGGCAGTACGGCAGGGTGATGATGTGGCGGGACAAGGTGGCAGGGTGATGTCAGCCAGGCGCAGGCAGGAAGGGGTGAGGTGGAGGCGATGTGGCAGGGTGACGCGGTGCTCATGTTATGCGAGGGGAGGGCGGTTTTGGTATGCATCGGACCTCTTTTGATACGGAGGTGGCTTTTGTCAGGGGCGGCCCGATGCAATGGGATGCCGCCAGCTGTCCCGTTGTACGACGGTAAAACCGTCGGACATTGGGTGCTAACTACCCATCACAGAAGGGCGCCCGATATGCATAAGAGCCGTCGGATCTTGGAGGGCTGATCCGACGGTGGTCGGGAGGAGAAGATGCACGGGGTTTAGTTAAGGTGCGCGCATGATAAACTTTAATATTTGCGGCCGCGGGTGGGTTTCAAACTTTAGAAAATGGTGTAATGTGTTTGGCGCGTTGGTTATTTATTAATAAAATATTAATAAATTCTAAAGAAATGGGTGGGGGGTTGGTTAATGCATTTGGAGGGGGATTCTTTGTGTTTTGGAAGGAGTCCAAACACCTGGGAGGGGAAATTTATGCAGAGATGAGGGTTCTTACTAAGATCCAGGTGACTTAGTGATTCCCAAGGAGATACTTATGGTTATGTCTCAACCAGAGGGAGGGGATATTTACATAGGGGAATTATTACCATAGTTTTAGTAGGGGGAAGGGAGATAAATAAGGATTTACATAATAATGTCAGGAGTTAATATGAAAATGAGAAGAAAGCGCTAAGTTTCAGAGATCTTAGGCTTTAAAGGGGAGATAGAACATTGTAGAGAAAGTATGGACCCTCCTTGAGTAAAGCAGATCTTTACCAAGGCAAATTATATGGAAAATGATGAAACTAAGAGATATCAAGTAGATCTTGACCTCTTTAGGGGAAGTTAGTAAATGGTTTAGGGAAGAGGAAGAGGGGGAAGTTAGTCATGCCTCGCTTGAAGTACTTCAAATAGGAACTGCCTGCTAACTGTGATCTGGATCAATATAACACTTGAAAATGTGGGATTCATCACAAATCAACATTCTGCAACCTCAAAAATTACCTACCCAGCCTACTTACCTAACATTTTTTCTTCTTTTTGGTTTGGGTGCACTTAGACTTGCAGACCCAGCTTTTCAATTTTTTCTTTTGCACTGTCCTCCTATCTGTATCTACACTTATTTCTTCCAAGGGCCCAGATTAAGCAGTTGGGCTCCTTTGATTCTCTACCTATCTAGGAATCTGCCAAGATTGAGTTGTTTGGACAGATTATTCATTCTCTATATTCTAAAACAGGAAATTGAAACCTAGGGAGACCAAGATTAAGCTGTTTGGACCTCCCTTTAGCTGAAAATTCTACAAAAATGGAATAACATCTTCAAAATTGGAATGCAGTAGTTTGAACTTTGACCAGCACACTTTCTTGGCCTCTTTCTTTGGTGACTGTTAGCAAATATGGAGCATTGCAGCATGCAAAGTATGACATATTTGGTCTGTAAAAATGTCTATCATGAAATATGAGTAACCTGCTGCAGCAAGCGGCTAACAGAGTGCACCTCGAAGGCCTTAAGCTCCACCCTTCATCCTTTCACAATGCTCCATGTGCCCTCTTGACCCTTTGAGGGAATGAGCGCACATCGAAGGCATGAAGCTTCATCCTTCAGCCTTTGAAATTGTGCCATATGCCCTCTTTGGTCTCTTAAGTGCATGAGTGCACTTAGAAGGCACAAATATTCATCCTTCAGCCTTTAGACTTACGCCATGCGCCCTCATTGGTTTCCTTTGAGTGCACTCCTTCGACTTAAAAGGATGCGCCCTCCTTGGACCCGAAGTAATGCGCTCTCCTTGAGATCACTTCTTCAACCCGAAGGGATGCACCTTTCTTGGTTTATTGAGTGCATGAGTGCACTCTGCAAGCATGAAGCCTCATCCTTCAGCCTTGAGGAGTGCACCTTTCACCCTCTTTCTCTCCCTTAAGCACACAATGCACTTGGGAAGCCCAAATCATTCCCCTTCATCCTTCATACTTGTGCCATGCCTTGATTTTCTCCCTCTCTTGAGCACATCAGTGCATGTCGAAGCCACAAATCCTTTCCCCTTCATTGTTTCAAAGTGCGTCCAAAAGTCCCTTTTGTCCCTCTTGAGCACACTAAAAGGGCATGAACATAAATTATGCATAAAACATGGTAGAATAGGATTTTTTCAGGCTGATCGTTGCTTGTGATTGTAGACATGAGTATTCCAGAAACATCATAGCAAGAACGCATGAGCAATATTGGGAAAAGAGAATAAATGAAGGAAGTTGCATGAAGAACGAAGAGCACACTTAAACCTTGATGATCAAAGCACCCCAAAGACTCCATTACATCAAAGGCCCTTTGGAGGGTGCGGACATCAACGTGAAGATGCTTGAAGAAATGAAGACATAAGTGGCATCCATGTCACCACTTGATAAATTCCATGTCATCAATCACTATTAGTCCCAGTCATCAAAGATAGTGACATGTTAAGTCTCATCACTTGATGATGTGGAAGTCATGATGTATTATTGTAATTATTGTAAACACAAATAAGTGGAATTCCAAGAGTCATGTATGAACTAAAGAGTCATGGAATACCAAAAGACATGCAATATCAAAAGTCATATGTAATTCCAAAAGTCATTTGGAATTCCAAAGGTCACTAGAAGTTGGAAAGTCAAGAGTCATGAAGATGTGAAACGCCATTCCTCAAGTTATAAATAGATGTTCATTCCTCATGAAAAGAACTTTTAACCTTGGCATCTCCCACAAAGCATTAGAGAGACAAATTTAGTACTCTTGGGGAGTAAGTAGTTTCTTTAACGCTCTACTATTGGAGCTAGTGGTGTTCATTGTAATTATGTATCTTGGGACTTCTGCATAATATTGAAGCCTTTTCAGGCCAACACATTTTTACGCATAGATTGTGAATGTTTCTAAGACTATTCTTTGAATGTTTATGGTTCGTGTTTGCTTTCACTAGTATTGGATTAATTGAACTATTTCGGTGACTTCAATGCTTCTTGTTGGAAATGTGTTGTTATGTTTATAATGATCATCGCATCTTTGTGAAATATTTCGCTTGATGTTAGACGAGCCTTTCTCTTTCATGTCCATCTCCATTAGGGTAGTACTACTACTCCTCTCTTAAAGGCTCACTTTATTCCCCCTTCACTGTAAGATAACCTTGATACATCGACAATTGAACATCCACAAGGCACAACAACTTGCTCATTCGAAACCACCTTCGTGCTTCTCCCTCATGCTGATAGTTAAAGCCAAGGCATATCTTTAAGTAAACAACAGTCGGACCATATTCCAGATGGTGTTCCTACTCCAAACGCTGTGAGGTCTAATTGGGACTTCACATCGGGGAGACCCCCTCTATGTTGATGGTATCCAACATCGTCAACATGTTTGAATTCTGTATTTCTAGAAGAGTTCTTAATTCTAAAAAGTAATTAAGACTTGCTAAGGCTAGACCGTATCTATTGTTTATGCAATAATATTACACCATTCAACTCTTCAATTAGTATTTATTTGAAGGGATCACATCTTCTAAACCACTATAATTAGGGGAAAATCTTTTAGGGATCAAACTCCCTTCTAGATTGTCCTTTTTTAATCAAAAATCCAAGTGGATATGATGTTTGATTTGGTGCCTTGGGTGAGTGAAGGCTCGACAAAATTTGGAGGTTAATGAGGGGACATAATCCTCCTTTTCTCTCATGCAAGTGTTAGTGAAGGAATCTCCTTGAACTTTTATTTTCTTGAGCCATAGGTTAGTAAAGTCTTAGACATGCATGAAGTTATTAAAATCATAACTAAGTCAAAACACTCCCTTCATCATCCAAGTCATTTTATTAACAATCAATTTCGCAAAACCCAATATAATTGTATTAATCATGGTCAAGAGAGGTTTCATGGAGTACAAAAGTGATCGTAATATCTCAAAAATGGGACTCATGATAGAACAATTGGGAGGACCATCAACATAGTTGCCATTACTAGGTTTACAAATTTAAATTTAAATGCAAATGTAGTTCTACAACTAAACTAGCTTATTATACATATATATGGTTGCTTAAATTATTAATAGATATTAATCAACAAGATTGGGATGACTTATAATCTAGAAGAAATTCACGATAAATTATAGATTGCAAAAATATTTATGTAATAAATAACACATTCAAGATAGCTTAGAGTTCTACTTAAAAATACTATCTCATATCCATTTGTTAGCACAAGATGAAATGTAAAGCAAAAATAGACATTAAATAAATGAGAATAATATGTAAGAAATGAGCATAAATTCTCACAAATCTCAAGAGCACAATAAACAACAAGAACAATCTACAGTAACTCATAGTAGCACCAAAAACCTTTAAAAAATGTTTAGCCAACCTTGGCTTCTCAATTAACAAGAAAATCCATTGAATGCCAAGAAAAAAAGCCACATTCTTCTTAGTTTACATCTTATTTGTACAAAAGAGGGAGTATGGGAAGTTGAAAGGTTTCAACTTCTTGGCCCTTCACCTTCCCAAATCAAATTTAATCTTACTCCTCTACGTCTATTTTATCCTTTACATAGTATTTCCATGCTCCACAAATTCTTTGAATGTGGTGAGAACATGGGAACTCTAAGAGCCCTAATTAGAGATAATTGTTTCCCATGTCCAACCTTTAATGATGCTTATTTCTTATGCCATGGACCGCATGAATCCTAACCCCACTACTGCCCTCCCAAGTAAATCAAGAATTTATTTGCTCTTCAATCAAAGGTTGTATTTTGAGGATTCCATCTTAGTAGAGTCTTGAGAGACCCCTTTGGCCCAAGATTCCAATTTTGGGCTTCAAAAGTCCCCACTTGGGCTTCTTATTCTACCAATGCCTTATCAATCACAGGTAAAAAAATTAGGATCAAGAACACACAATTTTTAATGCCTAAAAGACTAGGTAGAATTTTACTATTAGACTCCAATCTGTTTGCTTCTACCTCTAACCCCCAAGTACCAAAAATATTTCCTTTTATGAAGGGAAGGTACATGTGAGAAAGTTTTAATCCTTGTTGCCACTGATAGTGTCCATGCTTTGTTCCTTGTCGTGACACGAGGCTAAATGCTACTCTACTAGTACCAATATCTTATTTAAGAGGTATTCTATATGCCTCTTCTCATTTTATGTCTTTTGCCCTTTAAGTGTTTAGAGGAAATTCCATCAAATCCATTCCTAGTACTTGTGGCTACTTTCGCTAAACTCACATCTTTTTATGGGTAGAGTAACTATAGTCCACTGCTAGATTCCCATAGTCATGGCATCACCCACATCTAAAGAGTATACCTTCATAACCAAGGGTTAGTTGATAATAGTATTCATATATCCTGATAACCAATTCCTTTACCAATCTTTTAGTAGCTTTCGAAACCTAATAGGGTTCTTGCCATCTTGAAGTACCTAATTTCTTCAAAAGATAAATTAGCTTCATAAAACTAGCCTAAAGAATTTTGTATCGCTTTGAACTCATTATTCGATCAAAATACAAGTGGTAGACCTGGAATTCAGACCCACATTGGTAATATGTTCACTTGGATCATTCTAGCATCAAAATCCACGTGTCATTTCTTTGGAAATATGTTTTGTGAACCCCAATTCCCCCTGCATTGTAGAACTTTGTTTACCTCTCCAACCAATTTAAAAGCCCAAACAAAGTTATCCTTTTCCAAGGTCATTATTCGAGGTTCGTAACCAACTAGAAGTTAAAAGTTTAACCTTGTCCATTCCTTTAAACACTCACATGACATCTTTCATCTAGGAAATCATCCTATAACTACCTTCTCTTATGGCGCCATAACATCATTTAACCTACTTTTCAAGTCCAAATTTAAGCTAACCAACTCTAGCATTTTCTTGATGTTTCCTCGTTTTTCATTTCCTTTACCCTTCTGGTGAGGTTTTCCCTAGGCTTATTATTTCCAATGTAGTAGAGCCACTTATCAAGTTAATATGTAGATGCTTATCAATGAAACCTACATCTAGTTGAGCATCATAATTACTACCTAAGTTATAGAATTGAAGCTGAAAATTCTTTTGGATTACAAGAAAAGGATAAAAAACATTCCATAACCATCATAACTATGCTAAATGGCTCCATTTCTATCAAGGTTAGAGAAAGTCTCTTTGAGTTCTCCAACATCAACCCTTTCATATGCATTCAGTGGGAAGTTAAGTGGGTCATTAAATCCCTCGAAATAATCATCATTTATACTTCTTGTCCTCACCTTTGACCAGAAATCCACTTTGATTACACTAGAGGTCAAGACTCAAGTGATCCAGGTGGATATCTGTGGTCACCCGCCTATTCCACTTGGACCCCTAACATTGTTTCCTATCAGTTAACTGTTTTTCAGCACAATTTCATATTTCAACAATTTTCCATTTTTTGGTAGTTTTCAAGTCCTGAACTTCAAAAGTTGTTTTGAGGCCCTAAATGGTGTCTTTTTTGGGGAAATGGGGAAATGTAAGACTTGCAGTTGAAATTTGTTGTCCTCGTATAGAATTTTCTAACGAGTTATTGTGCGTGCCAAATTGAGATTGTATGCCAAAATTATGACCTTGGGAAGTTAACGTTCCAACTAACCCCATCAGAGCCCATAAGCATTTGGCACTTCATCTCTTAGGGTTAGGTTTTTGTATGTTTAGGGTTTATAATTATTTATTCATGATAAAAAGGCCTCAAATCCTCATTGTAACACAGTTCAGAAGGCATGTATCCATCCCATCTCTTCTTAGAGATAGGTTGCCATTGCCCAAGCTAGTTTGCTTTCATTCTGCATGTAAACAGTGTTCAACATTTGTTTTTTATAAATTGGAGTTCAAATTCATTATATTTATGTGTTTATGTTTTAAATATGTATTTCATTTCATTCCTTCATAAATTTGGATTAGTGGTATTAGAGTAGTATTTTTTTCTTTTTTTGTGCATGTCCCCAACAAGGTTGGGGTATAAGGAGTTGGGACTCGAAATGCTTGAACCCTTGCAAGACCGTCCCCGTAGATCCTAACAGACTCCCATGGTGAAAGAAAAGAAAAACGAGGGAGCAAGAGATCCTATCAAAATATTGCTCGAAGAAGCCCTCAAGTGATAGAGAAACGGGATGATGTATACTTTTTTTCCAGATCCTTCAACAGATACCAATGGGCAACACATGTTCATCCAACATTCACTTCGAAGGTGCCGCCCGCTTTAAGGTACAAGTTAATTTTGACAATCCTATATTTAAAGGCCAAATAGATACAAATGCTCTAGATAAATCATTAAATTTGTGAGCGTGTGCCCAGTATTTAGCTCAAAAATCAAAGCTCTCAGATTGGATCGAAAACTATACGACTGCGTCCGTTTCGTCAAGACGATAACGCAATTCGTTTCACTGAAAACAGAGTTTGGATGAAGGAGAAAAGGCATGTTGTTCATTTTCCTAAACAACTAAAAAAATTGCACAGTGGGACAGAATGATGACATGGCAGTCCAGTTTGCAAGGGGAATCTTCTTTAGTTTTCGCCCAATGGGGATGTGACAAGTGTCACCTCCGAATTCGCCAGTTTGGGTGTGTGAAGGTGAAATTGCCTAAGTGGTCCTAAGGTGGAATTTGAAATTTTTTTAATTATATACATAATTTATTATAATATTATATGTTTTTAACTAATATAATAAATATATTATATAATAATATAATATAGTAATGTATATATATGGGTATATATAACATAGGTATATATTAAGATATTATCCGATATAATATTATAGGTAATATATATATACATATTTATATATAGATAACATATAAATATACACGTATATATATAATATATAAATTATAATAGATATAATAATGTATGTAATATTAATGTATATATATATACGTATAATATATGTAAATATATAAAGATTACATAATAATACATATATATATAAAAAATAATACACTAATACATATATAAATTATATATATAATATATATATATATAGATTATCTGTTGTATATATATGTGTACATAACTATATATATATATATATATAATATATTATATATATGTATATATATTATATATTAAATATGGTATATTAGTATCTATATATTATAATATAATATATGTGTGTACAAGTATGTAACCAAACATATATATAATATATTATAATATATTTATTATATATTTTATCAGTATATATATATATATATAATATATATAGTTATATATGATTATATATATATAGAATATATATGTATATTAAATTCTAAACTATACAAATCTGCATTTAAATATCGTATGGTTAAAGTCCGCATTAAATCCACATATTCCAAAGGTCCCAACTATATTCAAAAAGCATTGAAATGTCATATGGGATGGGCCCAGAGGGTAGGTTTGAACCCATGACCTCCCCCTCCCAAATTTTGTGCCTTACCATTGAACCACCGACGGATACATTGAAAACATTGCCCGCAATTTTGTATTTAATGCTGACTTGATTGCCGACGGCGGGGAATGAGGGAGCCATCCTGGTGGGCCAACCCCCACCCCATGCGACCACACGCCAGAACCGAGGGTTGGGACCAGCTCTAAGCGTGCCCCTAATCCCGCTTAACAAATAATTAATCTTGCTTTACATTAATTAACTGGAGATTAAGTTGGCAGAGATTTTGGAGGGCACGCCAAATTCAGGGGAACTGTCAGTTTTGGCAATGCTAACTGTAGTCTCCTCCATATTTAGTGAGGTTTCCTAGGGAAAAATTAAATGAAGCGTATCTCGCTGAATTTTCGACCAATTTTCGAAAATGAATAGTTAATTTTGGATGATTTCGACCTTCTAAAGATATTGGTATAGGTTTCATAGGCAATACAAGACTTCTACATGTGATTTTTCCACAAGGAAGTTCAGGGAAGCCTAGAGCCACCATGGAAGGGGATCATACCCATAGCAACCAGAGTCAATTTTCAGAGATCTAATAGTCATTTTTGGCTAATTTGGATATTTTTAACACATTGGTGTAGGTATTAGGAGCCATAGAGCTTTTTAAACAACATTTTCTCCACATTGATCTAATACAGAGGCCCGAGCTGTGGAAGTTGGACCAAAGAGATGTAGCCCAAGAGGGGTGAACTTCTTCATCAAAATACTACGTTAATGTGTCTCTTTGATGGTTTGTTGAATTGTACATGTTTGTTGTTCAGTATTTCTTTCTAAAACTATTTTTGTCATGAATGTCTTTTAAAACTTAAGGAAATTTATCTGTTTGTAAGCACCAACAACTAAGGAAACCTCAGCACAAAAAGCAAGAAGCAAGCACATGTTTTTAAATATGTAATTTTTATTAGCACAACAAAACTAATCATACAAAAATAGATGAAGTTTGTATCAAAGCAAAATGTTGAATTGCTCTATTGCTTGAGTTTGTGCAATTAGAGTTTTAATGGTTGCAAAATTGTGATGCTTACAAGGTTAAAGTTGTAGAAAGGAGAAGGGAAGCTATTGGTTGCAACTCCTGACGTAATGCCCAGAAGAAGGAGAACCACAAGGCCACAATCTCCACCACCCAAAGTTCTAATTCCAGTTGCACTTGAAACTCCTCAAGTTTTGTCTTCAACTGAGATTGAAGAGGTACAATCAGTACAAATTTCTAAGCTTGAATCCATAGCCATTATGTCTAGAGAAAGAAATCCTAAAGGTCCCTCTTCAAAAGAGGAAGAATTCAAGAAAGCTTTCTATACTTTGGCTGATATGGTTAAAGTCCTCTATGAAGAGAGGAACACCAGAATGGTTGGAGAGAGTTCTAAACCTCCACATGGAGAAGGAAGCTCAGAGGACAAAAAGGATGAGAAGAAGGATTCCAAAGGGAATAGTGGAAAGCCACCTCCATATCCACCATCCTCATCATCTCCATCATCTCACATAGCATCATCTTCCAATACCACCACTAAAACTGCCCATACTCATTCCAAAACCCTAAAAGGAAAAACTACATTACTGAAATTGGACATAAAATTCAAATTTCCCATGTATAATGGAGAAGTGAATACAGAAAAGTTAGAAAATTGGATTTGAAAGTTGGAGGTATACTGCAGAATTCAGAACCTTCAAGAAGATGAAATAAAGATCTAGTTGGCTTCACTAAGGCTAGAAGGAGCTGCACTAGTTTGGTGGGAAGCAAAGACTCAAGAGGAAATGAGAATCCATGGTAAGATATCCATTACTTGGGTTGAATTTGTTTCTAAAATTAAAAGACAGTTTTATCCTTTAGCCTATATGCAAAAAACCATTATGAGTTAGTAGAATTTTAGGCAACTTAAAGGCCAAACAATCCAAGATTATACACAAGAGTTTAGGAAAAGGGCTTTGTTATTAGGAGTGAATTTTAATTCTCAAGATACATTGCTGAAATAGATTGGGGGTTTACATTCCTATTTGAAACATACTATCCTTATGGTTAATCTAAACAACTTAGATGAGGTATGTGTGCAAGCCATGCACCTTGAATCTAGAGGAAAGAACATTCAGGAAGAGAGTAGTAATAAAAAGCCACCTAAGGGTAAGGAGAAAGAAAAAGGAGGAAAATGGAAAAGGAAGAAAAATACAAGAGTGAAGAAAGAAGGGGAGAAAATCACATGCAAACATTGTTCCAAAGAGGGGCATGATGAAGCCCACTATTGGAAATCGCATCCAGAAATGAGACCAAATAAGTTCAACAATAAAGGGAAACAGAAAACCACTGTTATCACTCAAGAAGATTTAGGTTCTGAATCAGGTGATGAAAACAAAATTATTGTCATGGGAATCAAAGGAAAACAAGATACTGCAAGCAATAGTTCACAAAAATGTAACGCTACTACTACTCCATATAAAAAGAGACGAATTGAGATATTTCATGTTAGGGTCATATCTAAACACACCAAGATTGACACACTCTTCGATAGTGGGTCACAAGCTAATCTAATCTCTGAAGACTTAGTCAACAAATTGTATCTTGAAATTGTACCTCACCATAAACCATACCCTTTGGGATGGATACTAAGAGACACTAGTTTACAGGTTACAAGAAAATGTTTGTTTAAGTTTGCGATCACTGCAAATTTTGTTGACAAAGTAGAGTTAGATGTGGTACCACTTGATATTTCAGGTGTGGTGTTGGGTAGTCCATATTTGCATAACCGGAAAGCAATCTTTTACCACCATGAAAACACGTATCAATTGTTCAAGGATGGTGTGGAGTATATAGTGAGAGTCCATCGCAAAAAGGTGAACATTTCTTTAGTTAATGCAGGGAGGCAAAAAGACTAGTTAATTCAAGTAAAAGTTTAGTACTTCTCATGTTCAAGCCAAATGATGATATTGTTTATGAAAATGTTGTTGCATGTAATGCAAGTTTCAATTCTGATTTGGTTGGTTTAGTTCATCATACTGATGAAGTATTCCAAGTTGTGAAAGAATCATCCTTCAAGGAGAAATAAACTTCACATGAAATATCTTTGCAGCAAGATGTTTATCTTTGTGATGTTAGCATGTAAGGGTTGACAAAATTGCAAAGTGTAGAGACATCAATGCAATGCCAAAGTTTTTTGAACAATATGCTCATTCAATCATCCCTTATGCCATGTTGTGCACCAATGGTTATGGTGCCAAAGAGGAATGGTAAGTATTTCAAGAAAGAGGACAAAAGGAATAGTTTTTGCCAAAGCAAAGTTTTAAAAAGAGGTCAGTGCAAGAATATACATAACACCAAACAAGAATGGTTTGTATGGATTTTAATGTTGTATGTTCTTTGTAGCACTTCTACTACATAAATGCATTTGAATGATGGCAAAAAGAGTCATTTCTTGAAGAAATTTTCCACTTGGGTGACATAAACATGTTTAGAAAGTTTTCTTATGCACATGTCATCTATGAAGGAAAATTGCTTGGTGTTTTGAAGATATCAAACTACAAATTGTGTTTCGCTTCTTTGACGCATTTGGGCCATGATATTAGAGGAGGTAAGTTGGAGGCAAGCCTCTCCAAGTTGGATGCCATTGTTGAATGGTCAATGACCAAGAACGTCATTTTGATAAGAGGTTTGTTGGCAGCAGCCCAATGTTGGAGGAGAGTTGTTGTTGACATTTCTTCTTTCGAAGCTCCTTGGCATGCATTGTCATGTGTGTGCAAAGTCTTCTAGTGGGGAGGCAAACAACAAGAGGCATGTGTTGCTTCAAACCAAAAGATCAGTTCAATTCTTTTTTATGTTTTTTAAAACTTGAAAGGTTCATTTGTGTTTCAGGTTAATGCAAGCAACTTCACCACCTTATTTCATTTAGAAGATTTCCATGGTGTAAATATTAAGTTGCAGCAATTCATGCACTTTCATTGGATGGATACTTGTGAAAAATTTCATTTGGTTCAAAGGTACAAAAGAGGTATAAGCAACAAGTTCATTGTTATGCCTTTTAGGCCTATTGGTTATGTAACTGTTGTATTCAAGCGTCATTATGTTTTACATGAAAGTTACGTTCAGAAAATTTCATACTTTCAAGATGTACAATCGAGCTTGAGTCATGTAAACCAAGTAGTGAAATTTGTCATCCATTTGCATTATATTTGGTTATGTCATCTTGTCAAGAAGGATGTTGCTTTTGATGGTGACATGGACAAAACCATGAGTTTCTATGAACGATTGAAAATGGTGCAACAAACAGTGCAAGATCATCTTGAAAAGGGCAAAGACAAGTACAAGTATTATGTCAATCACAGAATTCAAGTCGACAGTGCAAGCTGGTGTCAGTTTTGCAAAAAGAGGCTTCAAGTTGTTGAACAAGGAGAAAATGTTCAGATTTTACATTCTGAATTCATTCCTACATAATTTATGAATCAGTTTCAACAAGACGTCATCTGTGACAGAAGAATGGGGTCCTCAAGGCAAGTAAATGTTGATTCCCTTAGAGAGGAGCTCAAGGAGACAAATTCGTCAAAATCCAATTGGATCAAACTTGAAAATTTGAGGGGTTGTACCCTCATCTACTTGTCAGATAATAGTATATTTTGGGGTCAAAAAGGCTTCTAGTGGGGAGGAATGGTCAGGTGCTCAATATTTAGCTCAAAAATCAAAGTTCTCATATTGGCTCGAAAACCATATGATTTCTTTTGTCTCATCAAGGTGATCACAATGCAATTCGTTTCACTGAAAATGGAGTCCAGATGAAGGAGAAAAGGTCTGTTGTTCGTTTTCCTAAACAACTAAAAAAATTGCAGAATAGGACAGAATGATGACATGGTAGTCCAATCAGCAAGGGGAATCTTCTTCAGTTTTCACCCATTGGGGCTGTCACAAGTGTCACCTCTGGATTCGCCACTTTGGTTCTGTGAAGGTGAAATTTCCTAAGTGGTCCTAAGGTGGAATTTGAATTATATATATATATATTAAATGCTAAACTATACAAATCCATATGTAAATATCGTATGATTAAAGTCCGCATTAAATCCACATATTCCAAAGGTTCAAACTATATTCAAAAGGCATTGAAATATCATATGGCAAAATATATATGGGATGGGCAAAGGGCAAGTTTGAACCCATGACCTCCCCCTCCCAAATTTTGTGTCTTACCATTCAACCATCAGAAGATATGTTGAAAACATTGATCACAATTTTGTATTTAATGTCGACTTGATTGCCAACGGCGGGGAATGAGGGAGCCAGCCCCCACCCCATGTGACCACACACCAGAACCGAGGGTTGGGGCCAGTGCTAAGTGTGCTCCCAATTCCCCTTAACAGATAATTAATCTTGTTTTACATTATTTAACTAGAGATTAAGTTGGTAGAGATTTTGGAGGGAGTGCAAAATTTGGCAGAACTGCCAGTTTTGGCAGTGCTAATTTGAATCTCCTCCAGATTTAACGGGGCTTCCTAGGGAAAAAATAAATGAAGCATATCTTGCTCAATTTTCGACCAATTTTAGAAAATGAATAGTCAATTTTGGATGATTTCGACCTTCTAAAGAAATTGTTATAAGTTTCAGAGGCAATAGAAGGCTTCTACATGTGATTTTTCCATAGGGAAGTTCAGGGAAGCCTAGAGCCACCAGGGAAGGGGGTCATACCCAGAGCATCCAGAGTCAATTTTTAGAGATCTAATAGTCATTTTTGGCTAATTTGAACATTTTGAACACATTGGTGCAGGTATCAGGAGCCATAGATCTTTTTAAACAACATTTTCCCCACATTGAGCTAACAAAGAGGCCCAAGCCATGGAAGCTGGACCAAGTAGATGTAGCCTAGGAGGAGTGAACTCCTTCATCAAAATAATGTGTTAATGTGTCTCTTTGATGGTTTGTTGCACTGAACATGTTTTTTGTTCAGTATTTCTTTCTAAAGTTATTTTTCTCATGAATGTCTTTTAAAATCTAAGGAAATTTATCTGTTTGTAAGCACCAACAACTAAGGAAACCTCAGCACAAAAAGCAAGAATCAAGCACATGTTTTTAAATTTGTAATTGTTATTAGCATAGCTGGAACACACGAAATTAGTTAGTTCATGGGCAAAGGGCAAGATCAAAGATCGCGCCCATTCACCAAGAGGCACCCAAGGGAGTATATAGCCAGGGGCCTCCCACAAAATGTAAACATCATCTATTCATTTATTAATAAAATATATATATCATGGCTATCAATTGTTAATTTTGTGTGTTCCATCTGGTATCAAAGGGATTAGATCATTGCCTTCTTACTTCTGTCCAGTGTTATGCTGCCTCAGTCGTTGTTTGCGACATCCAGTGTACGCATATCATCCATTGTAATCGTTCGTGTATCATCCATTGAAACACCACACTTAGCTTCACCATCGTGCTCCACCACCTCGACATTCGTCGAGCTCCACCGCTGTCCATCCTCGCATCTGTTCCCACGCCACCAGCCTCCACACTCGACCATGTCCTTTGTTCCACCTCATCTCTCACCACACCATCTACCTATGCTTCTTCTCCGCCATCCCCTATTGCCTTTCCAGTGCATCCCTATCATCCGTCCAACACACTCATTCCCTCACGTCCGTCCAGTACACTCGTTCCTTCACGTCTATCCACCACACTGTGTCCATCCATCCACCGTTTTGTAACGTCCAGCACATAGTTATAAAATTTAAAATATATATATATATATATATATAGAGAGAGAGAG